>JAJJWW010009243.1:0-130356 GCA_023531295.1 Papaver armeniacum
CTCCATATCTATCTTGCATAGAATACGATGAGTGCCAAATATTGCATTTTTATACACCTTTTTATTGGCACTTTACTCATCTTTTCAAGCTTTAGGAATCGAATGTTATCAGATTCCGAGTTTTCTTTGTTTTCAAGAATAAATATTTGTACTAATTAATTTTGTGTTTTTAGGTAATAAATAAAGCTCGGAGAAACTAAGGAGCCAAAGAGCGAAGAGGTGGAGTCGAGCATGCATGGAGCAGTAGCCAAAGCCCGCGCGCGCAACAAGTAGCAACTCATCTACAAGACATGGGCTCGAGCTGGACACGACCGCGACCCGGATCTCGAGCCCATCATCCCCGAGCCGTTGAGATCTCTCTCATCCATATCCTACGGTCGCTACAGCATCCTCATCAACCCTTGATGCATTCGCTCTACACCAAAATAACACAACTCCCCCTCAGCCGTTCAGATTTCCCTTAGCTCCATCCGACGCTCGCTCCAACCTTCACATCAACTCCTGATGCATCCGCCTCACAACACAGCCCATATATAAACCCCCATCACCAAACCCTAATCTCATTCTTCTCCTTCTCACCCGACAAACACCCACTCTTGTCCTTCCCCAGACCAACAATGGCGAGCCATCTCTTCCCTCGTTCTCCCATCACAGGCGTACCAGGTTTCCCTCCCAACGCCAAGAACACATCAGTCATCCCTTCCGACACCCTTAGTTCTAGTTATCTCTCTCTTATAGCTTCTCTTCCCAAGAGGTGTGTGAGAGATAAATGGAATTAGGGTTTACCGTGGCAGGGACAATGGTGAAAGAAGAAACGGAAGAGAGGTTTGGGTATTTGCGGGTGTTGTTTATGAGTAAAATTTGGAGATATAAATTGTGGTTTTTATGTAAGAGAAAGGGTAGCATGTTTTAGGGTTTTCATTTACGTAACTTTAATTTGAATTACATTTTTACTATTACATCATGTTCTAAACACTTAAGCTAGGGTGCAATGAAACCCTTTGATTTAATATGAAGTAAGTAGATTGTCAAGTTGTTCTTAGGGATTGTATGCTTAGGAAATTAGTGAACCACTAGGCTAGCTTTGCTCGTGATTACCGGGTCTTGTAATAAGACCCATAATACTAGGGTAGACAAGTTGAGTTAGTTCATCAAATATCCTGAGGCCTTTAATGGAAGGCAATAGAACATGTCGAAAATTTACATTACTTAGTACAAGATCGAGAGGGTGGAGTTAAACACCCTAGTGTCTCAACAACATTAGTTCCAACACTCTGTATTCCTTGATTGCTTTAATTCAAGAGTCACATATTTCAAACTAGTCGTTTCGACACAATCACCCCATACTTTTGTGCTTTACATTATCATCGAGAATCAATAGCGAGAGTTAAGATTAGCTTAACAAAGACACACCACTTCCCGTGGGATCGACTGTGCTTGCCACGCCTCCCAATAGGCCTGTGCACTTGCGATAAGGCGTAGGATAAAGCCTCTTTGAGCTCCTACCAAGTTTTTGGCGCGAATTCCGGGATTTGGTAGTGTGCCCTGATTTTTCTTTCACTTGCTTTAACTGATTTTCAGTCTTCCATTGTATATATGCTTTACAATCTGTGCTCTTTTGCACCGATTTGTCAGAATTTAGCTTAACTCTTGATTTTTGCATAGCATCTGCCATAGCATCTGTAGCTTAGTTTAAATATCACTTCTGCATTAGCCTGCCATAGCATCTGTAGCTTAACTCTTAGCTTAATTCACTTGCATTTGCATTTATCATCCCCTCGTAACTCCATCTCGTGTCATTAGCTTTCGTGCCTTGCCAGTCATAAGCCCTGTGACTTTTCACTTCTTTTTGCCAGACTTTGCTCATCTGCATCATCATCTCTATACCTTCACCTGTCATCTTTTGCTCGTAGTCAGTGTAGCACTAGTGTTTTCTTGTCTTGATTGAGCATTATTGAGCACTGAAGCTTGCTGCTGAGATACAGGTGCAAGCTGTGCATCAGCTGAGCTAACCCAAGGGTGGAGGAACAAGGAGCAGCCAAACAAAAGAGGAATTGCCTAAACCCAGTGTATACTGGAGGTATTGTATCCTAATTTTGCTTACTTGAATGAATGCCTGGTAGCATGTATGCTTGCGTGTTAGCCTTGAACCATAACCCTTAGCTTCCTGTGACCTTGAGTAGCAATCTTGTGATCCTGTGACCTTGTTGAGCTATCAGTGCATAACACTGTGATAATTAAGGTCAACTGACCTCATTGACACCAATTGTACATCTGCTTCATGTCAAAACTGCTGTGTTTCTTGCCTGAGTAGCTCATAGCCAATCTGCTAAAGCTGTAAAGTTGCATATCCTTATTATGATGAGCTGTTAACTCCATGATGTTTTGATCTGTTGTGCTTATCTGTGAGCTAGCATCTAAAGTTGTGCTTAAAGTTGTTTATGATCCTGTGGTCTGTGAATGAGTTTTGAGTAGCAGAAGAAGAGATAGCATTTAGGTTGTTTTTCAAACACACAACCCTGCACAATGCTGCACCTTTGAGTGGGCACATCCAATAACCGGTGCACATCACAAAAATTTTGCTTCACCTGTGTCTTTGTGTATTTTTGAGCCGTGATCACTGCGGCACGGCAATCGCCAAGCTTGACCTATATTCTTGGTCATTTACACAACCTGCGGTGCTTAAGCTTGAACTGTGCAGTCTCTAATTGAGCTGTGAACCCTTACACTTAGGCTGTACCCTTCTCAACCAAAATCTGGGTTCTACATAACAGAAACCAAAACTGGACTGAGCTTCTGCCTGAAGCCCACTTCACTGCTGGGCTGCATAAACTCAACCTGGGCCGGACCCTTAACAGCTAAGCCCACAACACCACACCTTTTGGGCTGTGCACTTCAGCTGAGCCCAATCACCTGGGCCGTGCAAGCATCCCGAAGCCCACTTCATCTGGGCTGTACAAAGCCAGTCTCAAACCCACTTAGCCAAACTGAAACCCATCTATTCAGTTGGGCTTCATACCTTCAAAAGGCCATCTTTTGGGCTTGAGTCTTGTGTTAGTGGGTCATTTTTGAGTTTTTGTTTTTCTGTGTTGAACTTGATTGTGTGTTAACATGCTAGAGGCGCGTGCTAGGCTATGATTGTGTCTTTTAGAGACCAAACAAATCGACTAGTAAGAATCCGCCCGGACGAAATCGTAAGCATACCCAGTTCTTCAACAGAAAGCCCAATTCCATCAGAGAGCCCATCTGAATCAGAAACCATGGGTGAGGAACTCAACCAACCCCGTAGTCTCAAGGACTACATGTACCCAACTAGGCAAGCCGGCCCTCTTGCATCGTTACCCCGGTGATGCTTGTCAATTTGAACCAAAGCAAGCATCATTAATATGCTACCCGTGTTTAGAGGGGTCACGTCGAGAACCCCTACCATCACGTGAGAGACTTTGAGGATATTTGTGGGACTACTGCGTTTTAACCAAATGACAGATGAGTCCCTCAAATTGAGATCATTTCTTTTTTCTCTCCAAAGACAAAGCCAAGTCTTGGCTACATGCTCTACAACCACAATCCATTAGAACTGGGATGAACTCACAAAGGAGTTTTTCAAAAGTTTTTCCCAAACCATAAGATCATGCAATTCGCAAAGTCTAAATGGTTTTGTGCAATTAGAAGACGAAACTCTAGCAAAGTACTTGGAGAGATTCAATGAATTATTACTCCAATGTCCCCACCATGGTTTTGAAAATGGAGACTCGTGCAAATATTGTATGAGGGTCTAGATGTTAGAACCGAACCACGGTCGAGTCAATGTGCAATGGTGCATTTGTTGACAAGAGTGCCGATGACGCTTGGGCTTTTCTAATCGAAGTCGCTGAAAAGACTCAATCATGGGAGTCCATCCGAGAACCAGAAACGGACTACCCCTGTACAAAATGTTCATAGAATAGAGTCGACTTTGAGGAAATGCAAAAATGGCATCTTTGGGTAGGAGAATAGAAATGCTTGAGTTGGAAAAGAATGTAAAATCTAATGCCCCTACTCTCCGTGACCAAATTGATAAGGCCACTTGTGCCGCATGCCATAGTTCCGACCACTTAGTGGACAAACGTCCAGATTTACATGCATTTCAAGAGTCCAAAACCGAGCAAGCCAATGCGTTATACCATAGGCAAGAGAACAACCCGTATTCTCAAACCTATAACCCAGGGTGGAGGAATCACCCTAACTTCTCTTGGTCCAAGGGGCCAGTACAAGGGGGACCAACAAATAATAACCAAGGATACTCATATCCTAGAAACCCCCAAGTACAACCACCCACTCAGTACCCTGTAGAGAAAAAGACTAGCTTTGAAGACTGTGTCGGTCTGTTAACCCAAAATCTTACAGAACTTAGGAAACCACCGACCAACGTTTCACAAGTCTAGAACTTAAAATGGGTCAAATCTGTGATGCATTGAATGAGAGAGAGAAAGGGAAATTTCCTAGTCAACCCCAACAAAATCCAAAGAATGTGTTTCAAAGCAGGCTCCTCTACTCGCAATGAAACTTCACATAGTCAGCAAATGCTATCACCACTCTCCGAAGTGGTAGAATTGTTGACAACCATGTAGGTGTACCACCTTCAAGCGAGTCTACATCGGACTCACCAAAGACACACAACACCGAGAAAACATCTCAGTAGAGAAAGAATCTGAACCCATTGATAAAACCAAGAGTCCTACCAACATAGATGTTCCTTTGCCAAGTCATTTACCTGTTGCTCCATTCCCACAACGGTTGGTGCAACAGAAGGGGGGTAACCATTACAATGAGATTTTGGAAATGTTCAAGAGGGTTAACATAAACATTCCATTTCTCGAAGCAATTAGACAAATACCCACCTATGCTAAGTTTTTGAAGGACTTGTGCACACAAAAGCGTAAGCTTCATGTGCATAAACGTGCCTTTCTCACTGAACAAGTGAGCTCCATAATCCAAAACAAGATTCCACCTAAGTATAGAGACCCAGGTAGTCCAACGATTACATGCAACATAGGCGACCACACGGTCGAAAAGGCGTTACTAGACTTAGGAGCCAGTGTGAATCTTTTGCCATACCCTGTGTATGTGCAACTGGGCCTTGGGGAGCTGAAGCCCACACCTGTTACGCTACAATTAGCGGACAGATCCGTGAGAATCCCAGAAGTGGTATCATTGAAGATGTGTTAATCAAGGTTGATAAATTTTTCTTTCCTGTAGACTTCATTGTCTTAGACACTCAACCCGCAAGACCCAAGTAATCACATTCCCGTGATCTTAGGACGTCCTTTCTGGCGACGTCCAATGCCATCATCAACTGTCGTAATGGTGTGTTGAAATTGTCTTTTGTAACATGACCGTAGATTTTTGAATGTTTTTAACGCTAGTCAACAACCCATTGATTGTGATGATATCGATTTGCATGAGATTAACATGATCGAGAGTCCGATCCAAGACTCGTTGCCCGACATTTTGTCAATGGACCCTTTGCAAGCCTGTTTAGATAACTTTGACTTAGATCTCTTTGAGTCTAAGTACATTGGTGAAATTAACTCTTTGCTTGAATCGGTCCCACCCATGGATATTGCTAAATGGCGTAATGCGGTGGAACCACTTCCACTCTCTCGATACCAAATCACCCCACCTCTTGATACACCACCTAAGCTTGACTTGAAACCATTACCTGATACCTGAAGTATGCTTTCTTAGGTCCTTACGACACTTTACCCGTGATTATTGCATCATGTTTAGACACGGAACAGAAAGTAGACTCTTAGAAGTACTTCAAGAACATAAAGGAGCTTTAGGTTGGACCATCTCCGATCTTAAGGGTATAAGTCCCACAATTTGCATGCATCACATAAACCTTGAGGAGAACACTAAACCATCTAGGGAAATGCAAAGGAGACTTAACCCCAACATGAGAGATGTTGTCAAGGGTGAGATTCTCAAATGCTGATGCGGGTATCATTTACCCTGTCCACGATAGCCAGTGGGTCGAGTCCTATTCGGGTAGTACCCCAAGAAGTCCGGGCATTACCGTTGTTCAAAACGAGATGAATGAGCTCCTTCCCACCGTGTGACCACTTTGGGTGGCGAGTATGTATTGATTATAGAAAATGAACACGGTCACCAAGAAAGACCATTTTCCCCTTCCCTTCATTGACCAAATCTTTGGAAAGGTTAGCCAAACATAAGTACTCTTGCTTCTTAGATGGCTATTCGGCTACAACCAAATTCACATAGCACCAAGACCAACAAAAGACCACATTTACCTGTCCTTATGGAACATTTGCTTATCGTCGTATGCCTTTTTGGGTCGCGGTGCAATGCACCCGCTACTTTTCAACGTTGTATGATGAGCATTTTTTCCGATATGGTAGATAAGTTCCTTGAGATTTTTATGGATGATTTTTCTGTGTTTGGGTCTTCATTTGATGAGTGTTTGCATCACCTCACATGTGTGCTAGTTAGGTGTAAGGAGAAGAGTTTGGTCTTGAATTGGGAAAAATGTCATTTCATGGTTAACTCAGGCATTGTTCTAGGGCATATTATCTCGGAAAAAGGCATAGAAGTAGACAAAGCCAAGGTTGATCTCATTCAACACTTGCCTCAACCTCGTTCCGTGAGGGACATCAGATCATTTCTAGGCCATGCGGGTTTTTACCGCCGATTCATCAAAGACTTTAGTAAAATTTCACGACCTTTGTGCAATCTTCTTGCAAAAGATGTTGCATTTGTCTTTGATGATGCTTGTAAGGAAGCATGGGAGCAACTAAAGGCTCTCCTTACATCTCGCCCCCTATAGTCGACCCCCGATTGGTCATTACCATTTGAGATTATGTGTGATGCGTCGACTATCTTTGTAGGAGCTGTTTTAGGCCAAAGAGTAGACAAACTCCCTTATGTGATCTACTATGCTAGTAAAACACTTAATGATGCTCAATTGAATTATTCCACTACTGAAGGAGTTGCTAGTTGTTGTGTTTGCATTAGACAAGTTTAGATCTTATCTAATAGGGTCTAAGGTCATCATTTATTTCGATCATGCTTTGCATTGAGATATCTTTTGTCAAAGAAAGATGCTAAGGCTCGTCTAATTGATGGATCCTCTTGCTACAAGAGTTTAACCTCGAAATTCGAGATAAGAAAGGGTCGAGAGAATGTTGTTCCGATCACTTGTCTAGGTTGAATGTTGAATCTTCGGTGATGAGTCTCAGTGTTAATTAGGGAATCATTCCCGATGAGCAATTGATGCTTGTGGCTGAAATGCCATGGTTTGCCGATATTGTCAACTACCTTGCTACAAGGTAGAATGCCCTTGCATTGGTCTAAACAAGACCGTTCTAAATTCTTGGCTGAAGTTAAACATTTCCTTTGGGATGACCCATATTTGTTTAAGTCTTGCCAAGACCAAATCATTAGGAGATGTGTCCCCAATTCGAACAAAGGGATGTCATCTCTTTCTGTCATGACCATGCATGTGGAGGCCACTTTAGTGCCAAGAAAAGCTGCTGCAAAGATCTTGCAAAGCGGTTTCTATTGGCCAACACTTGTTTAAGGATTGCCATGCATTTTGTGTTGCTTGTGACCGATGCCAGAAACTAGGAAGTATATCTAGGAGAAACATGATGCCCTTACAACCCATATTGATTGTTGAGCTGTTTGATGTTTGGGGTATTGATTTCATGGGTCCATTTCCATTCGAAGGTAAGTTGTACATCCTTGTAGTATCGATTATGTCTCTAAGTGGGTAGAGGCCATTGCATCCAAAACCAACGACCATAAAGTTGTTCTTTCCTTTCTTAAGGAGAACATTTTCTCCCGTTTTGGAACCCCTAGAGCGATAATCAGTGATGGAGGTAGTCATTTCTGCAATAGACCCTTTGAATCACTAGTGCGCAAGTATGGAATCACTCACAAGGTCGCAACACCTTACCATCCTCAAACCAGTGGCCAAGTGGAAGTGTCTAATAGGGAAATTAAGCATATCCTTGAGAAGACCGTCAATCCTTCTAGGAAAGATTGGTCTTTGCGCTTAAACGATGCTTTATGGGCCTATAGGACTGCATACAAGACTCCCATTGGGATGTCTCCTTACAGACTTGTGTACGGAAAAGCATGTCATTTACCTGTTGAGTTAGAACACCGTGCATACACTGGCCGTGAAAAAGTTGAATTTTGATCTTGATAAGGTGGAACGTAGAAAACTTCAACTCAATGAGTTAGAAGAATTGAGAAACGATGCATATGATAGTGCCAAAACGTACAAACATAGGATGAAAGTGTTTCACGACAAGCGCATTCTGCGCAAGTCTTTCACCCGGAGACGAAAGTTTTCTTGTACAACACTAGGTTGCATTTGTTTCGGAAAGCTACGTTCACGATGGTCGGGGACCATACGTGGTACGTGCAGTCTTTCCCCATGGAGTCGTAGAAGTTGAAAACCCAGCAAACAAGAACATTTTCAAAGTCAATGGTCAGAGATTGAAACCATTTTCGGAGCATCTTCCACGGAAGTTGAGACCGTTGACTTGGAAGACCCCATCTATGTGGACTAGACTAGTTCACTTGTGTACATACATATGGACTAAAAATCCATCATCTTTCCCTTTTCTTTTTCTTTTTGCATAATTTTGATGTGTGCTAACCAACCTTTTTGTCTTGCGCTCGTGATTGTTTGCTTTCAAAGCATTCACCTTTCTATGGTTTAGCAACACCCTCTTGCATCCGGTAATCTCTTTCCTTTACTCTACTCATCATAGTTCTCATGGTATGTAACTGTTTAAATTTTTCCTATCTGTTGCCACATTGAGGACAATGTTTGATCTAGGTTTGGGGGTGTGATTTGCATTTAGAGTTTTTAGTCTTTTTGTTTTACTTCTTCTTATTTAAAAAAAAAAAAAAAAAAAAAAAAAAAAAAAAAAAAAAAAAAAAAAAAATTGAAAAACTCAAAAAATTTGCATAAAAACCTCCAACTTTTAGAGATTTTAGAGTCACTAGCATGCTTCTAGCTATGTTTACATAGAGAGTCGACCGAAATAACAAGAATTTGAAGAAATCTTGGAGAACGCAATCGGGTTCCTTAGTTGATTAGAGCGTTAAAGTTGGATTTAACCATCGGAGGGCGAATTAGGTGCTGTTTAGATATTCGGTAGTAGAATTGTGATCAACCATAGTGGAGACTACCCATTTTACATCAAGCGAGGTACCGACCTTCATTCTTTGTGACTTTCTAGAAAAGCTTTTAGAGTGTGTGTCACCGTACGTCAATTAGGGTAGGAATGGTGAGCTACCCAACTTCGCACCACTTTCAGCACTATTTTTGATCTCTTGAGTGCTAATTCCGTCAATCATGAGGGTGACGTCTAAAGATGAAAACTCCTTCTAAATACCGATTTGCAGTTAACATCACTCTCTCTCTCAATCATCAAGATCCATAGAAACACATCATCGTCAGCAAGCGGAGCAACATCAGAATATATGAAGAAAAGTTGAAATAGTCCAAGGTTTATGTGCAACAAAGAAAAGAAAAGAAGATGAGAATTAATGAAGTTTGTGAAAAATTGAGTTTTATTGTTATTTCCATTTCATGTTCTAAGTCAAAAAAAAAAAAAAAAAAAAAAAATTTAGTTTATTTTATGTGTCTATATAGTTACCACCAAGTTATTATAAGTTAAAAAAAAAAAAAAAAAAAAAAAATTGAAAAAAAAAAAAAAAAAAAAAAAAAAAAAAAAAAAAAAAAAATTGTTTGTCAAGTTTTTGTAAAGTTCGAGAAGTTCATCATCGCCTATTGAAGCTCAAGGCAGAAGACCCAGAAGATTGAAGACGTTTCTATGGTTCTTATGAGAGTGATATTAATTGTCGATCGGGTGAGAAGTGAGTGAGTACTCCCACCCCTTGCTAATGGTTGATTTCCTTTCTTAGAGATCATCAGAAAAGATTCTTTTTGTCCACACCTCGTGGAGTCTCCGATTTTATTTCGGAAGGTTATCCTTCTTACCTACAACGTGTGCGGGATTTCTCTCTTTACTCCGCCTCGCACACATGAGAGACTAAAAAAGCGATCTTTTTGAGTGCAATTATCATAAAACCCTAATGGTGAGGCGAAGTTGAGACTTATGATCACAATCGAATCCGAATTCTTTCATATGGTATGGTTACTTCTCGCTCAACACTTAAGGATGAGAATGCGTTCTTTGGTAGTTCTAGCTTCTTGTTACTAGCATGCAGAAACTCTATGTCCTCATAGCTTCTTGGAGGCTTGGGACTCTTTTACACTTTGAAGTTGGAGAAGGTTTTGTGGGTACATCTCTTGTAAACCCTCACGAGACTACAACTCGTCCACTAGGGACACCTAGGGGTTCAAAGGCTTAGTGCATACGCTAAATGCATTCGAGAGACTGCGACAGGGGGTATAGTTAGGATTTCTTATTTTTCGTTTCACTTGAGGACAAGTAAAATTCAGGTTTGGGGGTATTTGATGAGTGCCAAATATTGCATTTTTATACACCTTTTATTGGCACTTTACTCATCTTTTGCGCTTAGGAATCGAGATATTATCCCAGTTCCGAGTTTTCTTTGTTTTCAAGAATAAATATTTGTACTAATTAATTTTGTGTTTTTAGGTAATAAATAAAGCTCGGAGAAACTAAGGAGCCAAAGAGCGAAGAATTGAGTCGAGCATCTATGGAGCAGAAAGCCAAAGCCGCGCGCAACAAGACAAAGCAACTCATCTACAAGACATGGGCTTGAGCTGGACCTGACCCGCGACCCGGATCCGAGCCCATCATCCCCGAGCCGTTGAGATCTCTATCATCCTCATCATACGGTCGCTACAGCATCCTCATCAACCCTCGATGCATTCGCTCTACACCAAAATAACACAACTCCCCTGGTAGTTCGATTTCCCTTAGCTCCATCCGACGCTCGCTCCAACCTTCACATCAACTCCCGATGCATCCGCCTCACAACACAGGCCCATATATAAACCCCCATCACCAAACCCTAATCTCATTCTTCCTCCCTTCTCACCCGACAAACACCCACTCTTGTCCTTCCCAGACCAACAATGGCGAGCCATCTCTTCCCTCGTTCTCCCATCACCCGTACCCGGTTTCCACTCCCAACGCCAAAGAAGACATCGGTCATCCCTTCCGACACCCTTAGTTCTAGTTATCTCTCTCTTATAGCTTCTCTTCCCAAGAGAAATTTTGTGTGAGAGATAAATGGAATTAGGGTTTACCATGCATTGGGACAATGAGCCAAGAAACGGAAGAGAGAGGTTTGGGTATTTGCGAATTGTTGTTTATGAGTAAAATTTGGAGATATAAATTGTGGTTTTTATGTAAGAGAAAGGGGTAGCATGTTTTAGGGTTTTCATTTCGCAACTTTAATTTGAATTACTGTTTTTACTATTACATCATGTTCTAAACACTTAAGCTAGGGTTAATGAAACCCTTTGATTTAATATGAAGTAAGTAGATTGTCAAGTTGTTCTTAGGGATTGTATGCTTAGGAAATTAGTGAACCACTAGGCTAGCTTTGCTGTGATTCTTGGTCTTTGTAATAAGACCAAAGAATACTAGGGGTAGACAAGTTGAGTTAGTTCATCAAATATCCTACTGAGGCCTTTAATGGAAGGCAATAGAACAAGCTGAAAATTTACATTACTTAGTACAAGATCAGAGGGTGGAGTTAAACACCCTAGTGTCTCAACAACATTAGTTCCAACACTCTGTATTCATCAGTGCTTTAATTCAAGAGTCACATATTTCAAACTAGTCGTTTCGACACAATCACCCATACTTTTGTGCTACATTATCATCTGAGAATCAATAGCGAGAGTTAGATTAGCTTAACAAAGCACACACCACTTCTACGTGGGATCGACCTGTGCTTGCCACGCCTCCAATAGGCCTGTGCACTTGCAGTAAGACGTAGGATAAAGCCTCTTTGAGCTCCTACCAAATACAAGGCTTCAACCTGCTATCAATACACTCATTCGCTATCAAAATGCCATATCTAGTATCTGTTTCTTTTATATGAAGGCTCCTTGTGCATTTGAAATAAGACTTGGCATCACCATCTTCATTTTATCTGCAAGCAGTTTAGAAAATATCTTGTAGAAACTATTTATAAGACGCAGTGGCCTGAAGTCCTTAGTAGCAGCCGAATCTTTTTTCTTCGGGATAAGTTTAAGAAAACTCATGTTTAACCTCCAATTTAATTAACTTACCCTTAGAGTAAAATTCGTTAACTGCAGCCATCACATCATCTTTCATAAAACCCCATCAAGCTTTGAAAAAATCTAAGTTGTATCGATTTGTTCCTGGTGCCTTGTTAGAACCACAACTCTTAATCGCATTCACCACTTCCTCCTCTTCAAAAGATCTCTCCAACCAATCTGATTGAGTATTGACTAAACACTTGAAATCCATACCATCAAAAGAGAGTGAAAATGAATTGTTGGAAGTAAACAGTTTAGTATAGTACTGTTAGATTTCATATTTAAACGCATCCTGATTGAAGACATCAACTCCATTAATTTCTAGTTTGGTAATGCAGTTCCTCATTCTTTTCGCATTTGCTATTCTATAGAAATATATAATATTTTTATCTCCCTCCTGAAAACATCTTACCTTTTCCCTTTGAAGTTCCATCCTAACTCTAGTTAACTCAACATTATTTATCTTGAGAAGCAAGTCAACTCTTTCTTCATTCTGCAGACTTGACAAAGCAGCACTCTCCTCCGCCAAATTTAGTAAACTGATTTTGCTGTTCAATTCCTCCTTTTGAGTTTTAACCTGACAGAAACTAGCTTTACTCCAAGGATTTATAAAGAACTTTAAGTTCTGATGCTTCCTAAAGAAAATATAACTAGGCGTCTCTTAAAAGTTCATAGAAGTTTGTTAGAGCATTGCTCGGTTGAACCTACCAAGCGTTGGTATGTCAAGTTTGGTTGTCATATTTTAGTGAACCAAAACTCATTTTAAGAGTCGCTTGATTATATGCTAGAGTCAACTTCGTATAGGTTTACTAGAAAGTTATTAGGATATGAGACATGCAAGTATTACTCGAAGACTTGAAGATGATAACAGAAACTCAAAACTTGAATCGCATTCATTCTGACCCACCAAAAGCTGATGTGGAAAATTCTGGTGAGAGTATTGTGAAATACTGCTCTCTCATTAACTTTGGACTCAAATAGTTATTTCTAAAAATTTAATCACGCCTCAATTCTCCCACTTATCCCATTTTTCCTTAACCACCCCACTTTCACTGTGTAACTAACGGAACAAAAAAATACAGCAGCCTCGGAAGTTCAGAACTTGTATCTTTTTTTCACAAACGTACTCATCTCAACTCAAAATTGATTATTCGCAATCCCAATTCCGATGGAACAACCTAAGTAATTTGGTGTCTATTATTGTTCTACTTCAAGAATCAGCAATCACGGTAAAATGAGTTTGCAGGCCTCTCCTATCATAGTGATTAAATCACGAATTCATCATCCTAATTAATTTTTGTGTTTTCAATCTCTCATAAATTTATGAAGATAATTTTGGATTGCCGCATGAATTGATTTTGTTAACTGAAAGTTTGGGTTTTCTGTTTTTAGTTTAAAGTTAAACTACCATCGTTGTAGGGTTAATGCTTCAGATGGTGTCTATTGCCAGTTAATAGGTTGGATGAGTTGCTTTTCTTAACATCTGATATACATATGACTCGTTAGTCACCTTTTAATCTTTCAAATAGAATTTTCAAATCATTTGTTAGTTATTTGCAGGGACCAAACCTAACGCATTTTAACTGTTTGAGGAAACTCCAAGAAGAAATCCATTACAAATTTTGATATCACTTGAAGCTAAGATAAAGGTAAAATATTTATTTTTTAAAAATTTGTTATCTTTTCTGTTTTCCTTTTTTTTTTATGATTTCAAATGATGTCTATTCTTTTTTTTATTCTCCAGTAAATCAACCTCACCATTTAGGGTATGCATGTAGAATTCAATAATCACAGAATCCATTTTTGTTGAATAAAGCAAAACTGCAGCAGCAAGCGGGTATATACACTACACCAAATTCTGGGATTAGAAAGCAGAACGAGACCGTTACTAAAACGGGTTGTGACCCTACTTTGTTGCAAAGTGGGTGTTACATTTTTTGTAAAACTTTGTGGCGTTACGAATTTTTTTTGTAACGGCCCTCGTAATGAGGCTTGAGCCGTTCTGAATTTGCCATGTGGTAACATCTCGGGGCCGTTACAAATTTTTTGCGTGAGCTGTTGTGTGACTTAGAGCCGTTACGAACTTTTTTGTAACAAAAAATTCTTTTGCAGTCAACCTTGACTGGTCAAAATTAGTAAAAATTGACCTAATAGTTCATTTTCTCAGGAAATAAGCCAGAGCATTCCAAATATCATGCATACACCTTTCATTCCATCCATAATCCACATTCAATACCTTCTTCGATTAATCAATTCATTTCAACATTCAATCAATTCAAAAAGAATACAAATTCTTTTAAGTACAAAAATATATCATTTTTAGCTATTTAAGTATCAAATTAAGGGAATTCATGAAACCTACTAAGTTCCTAAGTTAGGTTTATTCTCACTTAAATGTTTGTAAGTAGAAACTACATAGAAACTTACTCAAAACTTGCTACTGCTAAGGGACATAATGGCTGTCATTTAATGATAGAACCTCTTGCTTGTGTATGATTTCGGGGTATAATCCCTCTTGTCCGTCCACCAGCTGAAGTTGCTGCAGAAACACTAATGGAAACCCCCTCCAAAGAGATCTTCCATTGCATAGCTGAGGAGATATGAAAACAACAGTAAGACATCTGAGACAGAGAATTCAAAGAGACATTCAAACTGGTTTAGATCTTCCTAAAACATCAGCAATAAAGGTATGCACCGTGTTGAGACAGAGAATTCATAGAGACATTCAAACTAGACAATTGTGCTAGTAGCACCGTGCTCTCTGTGGCAAGATCACATAAATAACTACTTGGTTAATTAACTTCCGGATATTTAAATGAGAACCGATATTCCTAAAGATGGGGTCTTAGCCGCTCCTAGTCTGGAGATAATAATGGATTTACTTCAAGTCCTGTATGCACTAAAGAGCATCCGGCCAAGTAGAGGATAGTTGCTACTAAGAACAATGTCACCACCCATTCCGAATTCGAGAGATGACAAAGTGGAAGGCATGACATGGTGTTTGGAATTCACTAGATACGCATCTCCAGTTTCTTCATCGGTGACTACAGTGGCAGAAGAACCTGACATGAATTCAACAACGAATTTCGTTAATGATGAATCTTTTGAAGAAATACAAGTTAAAATAACGAATGATCATTCATACTCACGGTTTTGCTCGCCGAATCCAAGAGAATTCTTTTCGAGGTCATATAACAACACCCTATTTGACAAAATTAGATCCGAAATGAAGGATTAAAAAGCATCGTCAATAACCTATCAAGGATTTCTTGAGGACAGTTATAATTCTTATAATATGGAGGAGGTACGGCTCAAACATGTGTGCATAATTACCTCCTAAAACAATCATGTCCTTCTGTCGGGGCATCCAATTCATTGGCGTGAAAGCCAACACACCAATCTTTCTCTGCTATAATTTCACACATAGTTGAACTTAAGAGTTTGAAGTTAAGATAAAACAAAACTTTCACACAAAGTTTGAAGAATACAATGTACTTACCAACCGAAAGAGGTATTCATGTGGGTAGGACTTCAATTCAATTTGAATTCTCGAAAGTAAAAGTAATTGTAGGAAAAGCATCATCAATCTTTGAAACCACATACAAGTAAGATATTAGCTAGCAGTCTAATGAAAAATCATAAGCCGCACAAACCATGAAAGGATCAAACCTTTTGTTAAACGAAAAACATGTATAGTTGTTCTCCGATCAATTCGTGTTTCCAAGCCGTTGCTACGCTGGCTAGACATAACCTGATCATACAACAAAGCAAAATGAGTCGACATTCAAGTAAGTACAACAATTTTGAACATCAGCATATCAATATTGTCAGTAGCACGGTGCTAATAGCACAATTGTAATAAATTCAAAATCTCCGCTAAAAAAAATAAAAGAAGAAACAAATCCAAAAGATTTCTTAATTTATGGCAATAAATTCATTATCGGATTTATGTAATATTGATATAATCTTGTTAGTTTTACCAAGTGTGTGTATACTTGGACTGGATCGCCCGTGCCCGATTTCTAACATAAGCCGCTAGCTTCTCCACAATCGTGATTAGTGATTTTAAAGAATATTGAGCTGCTCTAGATAATGAAACTTTATGCGCGCACTAATTTGTAACAAGAGTATACATGATGAAAGCTAGTAAGAATAATCTGGATACCCTTTCAAACACGGGGAGGATGCGGGAGAGGTAACGCGGTGCTTAGCATCAACCAAGAAAAATTGTTCAGGTTTCATTATCTTTTACTCCGATCGTAGAAGCACCGAAGAGACGAAGTCGGTGGCGGATTTTGAAAGGGTAGAAGAACCCGACAAATGATGGATAATATACTCACGGTCATGCTCGGCCAATCCAAGACTATTAGTATCGAGGTCGTAAGAGACCACCTTATTTGATAAGACTAGATGCATATAAAATCAAGAGCTTAAGAGTTAAAAAAATTAAAGACTTAGGATGATACGGAGAATGGAACCTTGTGATTAGAAAATAAATCCCTAGTCTCATCTTCTTCTTTCAGACTTTGAGCATCATCATAATCATGAACCTAATAAAGTGGAGAGTCAAGTAAAGCTAGCCCCATGAAAAACGGTACTTTAAAATCAAATAATAACGAAGAATTTAGCATGACCTCTCTTCATGTTGATTGTCATCCAAAATGGGAACAATTTAGAAACTATAAAGTGATACACATGCAAGACATACCGGGGATGCTTAAGCTTTCAAGTCTTGAAAATCGAAGTTCCACGTACTCACGCCTATCTTGTACTCTCTGCTCTAAACTCAACAGCATCAACATTTGTTCCATACACCACTAACACAAAATCCATTCTGATTTCTTCTCAACATCATTAGTAGTTTCACTGCAAGCACCGCCAAAGCGGATGCAACTTAAAAGAAGAACAACAGTAAGCCAGTACCAAGTCATGTGAACCTTTTTTCTCGGCAGTAGCTTGAATTTGAGACAACCCATGTTCTTTATTTGTCTCAACTTGGAATCCCTGTCAAAAAACAAGAACACACATAGTAAATACCATGTCAAACATTGCAAAAGGAATTGAGAAAACATGTATTCCCAGATTCTCTCGTGTCAAGTCTTACACCGAGGATAAGATTTATTCGCCTTTCTTCACTCATATTCACAACAAGGCCGACAAACAGGGAATGCACTCTCATTAAAAGCACAAAGGTATCACCACCATTACAATCTTGTTGTTGGCTCTACATTACAATCACTTTATTCCATATTATAGAACATTTCAAATTAGGAGTTAGGAACCGATTTAACAAGACTCGATTACAATTAACTTAACAAAATCAATAAATAAAGATTATGAGCAGTAAAAATTTCACCGAGAAAGTGCGGGATTGGCGATCTTGGAGAAAATCCAAGTAAATAACTCTATTGGGCAGAGCTGAAGTTGCTCCTCGAGAAGTAAATATTTTACTTCTTGATTAGGATCTGAGGATCTATGTTGTAAAAGGCGAAAAAAGCGCATTGTTACCATACCATGTCCCATCTTTGCTTCATCCAATGATTTTCCACAATCAAGGGCTTCTAGCCTAGCCAACTCGGATTTTCTTTCAAGTACTGCAAAGAGAAGTGAAACCAAAATTTCAAGCACACCCAAAAGATGTTAAGATTTTCCACACAAACACATGTAAACTATTCTTGCAACAACTAAAACACGGACTAAATAACTGCTCCGATTCTGGCGCTTCTCGCCAAAATCTACACTATCAATCACTCAAAAACTACTCTAATAACAACTGGATTCAAACATAGGACTGAGGGCATCATATTTTTCTTTTTGTCTTCACTTGATTAGGTGGTCTTTAATAATAAATAAGATCATATCATCTTTCTAAGTCTCAACTTGTCAAACCCCAGAAGTAATGGAAAATTGACATCACTAATAAGAGAATTAATCACAAATACCTTAGCCGCAATGGCTCGTAAATACTTGGCACGAAAAGCTCCAGTAGCCTTTGGCCAATCTTTCCCTTTGTTCCTAGACAAATCCTTCCTTGCAGCATCAGCGCAAGCTCTACATCTTCGGATGTTCTCTGGCGGTATATCTGCAACAACAACGAAACAGAATACCCAAATTCAACAACTAACAATCAAATTCGCGGGTTTCAATCAATACAAAACAAAAATTATCACTAGATTGTACAAGTAAATGAAACCCTAGATTATAAAGTGAAAAGAAAAGCCTAAAAAATGAATTTACTTACCACAGAATTACTATTATCACCAGCCCTCTTCACGAGATATGACACACTTTACCACCACCGATATCTTTCAAACCCTAAAATGAAATCGGAAAACCAGATTAGGTCGGTTAGTATATTTAAACCGTATATCCTTCGGACCCTAAAATTTGATTTAACAGAGATGATGAAACAAATACCTTGAAGTTCTTGGTTCTTCAACGGATAAAACCCTAAAACGAAATAAAAAAAAAGAAAAGAAATCGTATTCGATTTACAAAACCCTAATTAAAAGAACAGACGATTAATGAAAAACTTACGATCGAAACTGTTGTCACACTGTAATCTCTTTGATGAATTTATCAGATGACTGAAACCCCAATATCTTCAAGAGAGGCGATGAGAAGAGGAGAGGAAGATAAAGAGAAAGAGAAGAGAGGCAGGAGCAGAAGAGAAAAAAAGAGAAATGGAAAATGAAAACTCGATCTGGATTTCACAAGGGTATATCCTCAAAA
Source organism: Papaver armeniacum (assembly GCA_023531295.1). Taxonomy (NCBI): domain Eukaryota; kingdom Viridiplantae; phylum Streptophyta; class Magnoliopsida; order Ranunculales; family Papaveraceae; genus Papaver; species Papaver armeniacum. Next base: position 18,980 of record JAJJWW010009243.1, read on the forward strand.
TCACGCATGTGAATGGCACACGTATGGGAGGAAATATCCATAGTGCTACTCATCTTGGGTGGAAACACAATTGTACGTGTGTGAATGGCACACGCGCTAATTCCAGTGTTACGACCCGGGTGTGACAGCGTGTGGCTGGCACGCCTATATAAAAAATTTAACGGGCTGGCCTCATTACGAAATTTTGAAAAATTCTTAACGGCTATAGCCTGTTACAAATTTTTCGTAACGGCCATTTGTAACGGGGATTTTGTAACGGCCAGTAAGCTGTTACGAATTTCTGTTACTAATCCCAGAATTTGGTGTAGTGATATACTATCTTCTCTATGTCATTATTGTATTATATGAAGAGGTTTTGTGGTATTGGTTTCCATATATTAGAGTGCTAGCAACTCTAAAACTTACATTATCAAATTCAAATCTAACTACATTAAACATTTTTTGCGCAGTATAGATCACAGATCACCGGCGAATGAATTTTTTGTTAGAGGTATGCATATCTTTTGGTTAAATTGGTTTTGTGTTTAACCTTTAAATTAAGGATCCATATGATGTTACATGGTTTTGGGTCAATATTTATATTTGTTTTCAGGAACTAAATGACTCCAAAAATTACCTTCAGATTAGAAAAGGGAAAAATTATTTCTAGCCCAATTTTGTGTTTTTGTATATTAAAAACCCACCATTAAGTTTTCATATATATGGAACCCATAATTAGTTTATAATATAATGTGATTACAAGAATAACCTTTTTCTTAATTAAACTTAAATCAATAATTATTTTTGATATGGTTATAGATAAATCTCAATCGGGGAAAATTATTTCTAGCCCAATTTTGTTTTTTTGTATATTAAAAACCCACCATTAAGTTTTCATATATATGGAACCCATAATTAGTTTATAATATAATGTGATTACAAGAATAACCTTATTCTTAATTAAACTTAAATCAATAATTATTTTTGATACGGTTATAGATAAATCTCAATCCCTAAAATAAGGAAAGATCTCTTGGCTCTTAAGAGACAATGGAAAATTCGTATGGGTGAAAGATTCTGTATGGAGTGCAGAAAGACAAAGATTTATCACGCACCATTGACATAGCCGAGGTGTGGTCTATATGAATTAATTGATTCAATTTTCTTTCTATTTGGACTTCCGAAGTCAATAAAAATTAATAATACACAAATAATCTAATATGCTATTGGCATTGGTTTTGAGTCTGGATGTTGGATATGATCCAGTGCGAGAACTATCTTTGAAATCTTTCCCGATGTACAGAATGCGGAAGGAACAGTGTAAATACACTGCTAAATGCTTGAGGGTATAGTCACATAAACCACGAATGTAGTTTTGATTTATTTTTATTTTTGGTGTGTGAATAATTGTATAATTTTGGTTTCATTTTAATAAAACTCTAAACGGAAAAGGGATTGATCACACAGAAGCATCGACTTTTCCAATATACAAAGAGATGATTGTTGGTGGTTTCTGTTTGTATATTGATTGATGATTCCAGTATACAAGTGTGTTTCGATCAATTACATGAAATGATTTGATTTGTTAAATTTTTTCCTTTCATGCACAATAGTATTTTGTTTTTGTTGAATGGTCTTTTTATTTTGATATTTTTATGACAAAAATATGACAAACATCGATGTACCAACAACTTCTGGCTCCAATCAAAGGTGTTTATTCTCATTATTATTGTTGCAGTTTTTAGTGCGCATTAAAGATGGTTATTTTCCTCTTTTTGGTCTAAGTCGGAGTTTTGGATATCAATGATATGATCATGTTCTTTGTATAATGTTGTGGAGGAAGTAGGAGTTACAGGTGTCTTGGATCATGTAATTTCTATAATGGTGTGCACGCAGTAGGAGTTGGAAGAAAAAGAGTCTCTAGATGATGTTGAATTGATCATCTCTATACACATTTGTCGACCAGTTAACAATATCTACACTCATATATTTATATGTTTCAAAGGACATGCCAAAAATCTCTTTGGACGCATGTTGTCAGCATTCCATATTCAGCCTTAAATATCCAGGTATACAAGGACTTAATTAGTATCCTTTTAACACTCATAGCTATGCTATAATACGCATATGTCATCTTAGAAATTTTCAAAGGCTTCTCTTAAATATAGATCACACTTTTATTAATCATAGTCCATTTTAACCATAACCCACAATATTTTTCAATTTATTAACCATAGCCCATACCGAGTTACCATAAATCGGTAATTAGGTTGAGTTGAGTTGTTATATAACCAATCCAACTGAGTTGATTCAGTTATTAAAACTAAATTCTAAACCAGCCATATTCACGAACCTTCTTCTCCTTCTCTTCTAAACCGGCCAACGACAACCTCTAACTATGAACCCTAAAAATTTATCTTCCAAATTTGTTGAAAAATCATCCCAATATCATCATGGGACGAACTAAAGGAGAAATAATCGAATCAACTTCATGAGAGAATTTAAGGTTAGTTTTACTAAATTTTTAAGAATTTAAATTGAAACCCAAATGAGAAGAATTCATGTTAATGGGGTTTTGATGTTTAGGTAAAAAAATTGTTGTTGAGATTATGTTCAATAATTGTAGACCAATTGGTATACAACGAATTTATAATTTAAAGGTTTTATCAAAGTTTTTTAGTTTGGAGTGTTAGTATTAAGATTCTACATTCCAGGTGTTTGATAAATTGTCTAAATCAGATACATAGTATTTGATTTTGTTTGTGATGCTGAAAATCTATAAGTGTTGTTTAGTTAGAATATTCTTTAGCAATAGCACTTGTTACACATTCTGAATCACGTACTCTAGTAAAGGTTCCATGGGTATATGACTCAACCTAAATAATGGATCATCATTGCTAAAAACAGATTGATATTTATTTAAAGACAAAGCAAAAACAAACTTGCAGGTGTCTTTTCACATGGTAAATGGTTAAGCCTTCAACTTTCATTAGCTTCAGCACACACTTGGAAATAGATCATGTAGGTCATATATCACTATTAAATACTAGAAAAAAGCATGATTCCTCTGGCCAAAAAACGACCAATTAGTAGGTTAAGGCATAAAGGGCTATCCACTTCCACTGCCACCAAGTTGGTCTTGCCCAATCTTGCCATTCAATTGGTTTGTTGTGGTCATATGTTCATGTACCACCCACACTACTTCTTCCCATTTGACTGTTCTGTATTGGGATATTCTCGGGAATTAAAATCAAGAAAACCCTCCATAGGATCTGCACACTAGGAAACATCATTACTATCTTTTATATCTTGTTGGATGTTGTGGATTTAAGTACTCCAGGAAGGAAAAGGTTGATTTAATGGCAAAGATGATCCATTATTTAGGTTGCTTTAATTTTGATATTAAGGAAATATTTGATTTAATGTTTATATTAAGTAGATATGTGACATTAAATAGAATTTAATTTCCCCTTTTATTGTTTTAGGTTTACAAAAAGAACGACAAGAATGGCATCATCTTTAGTTCGGAGGGGTGATCGACCACCAAGTAAAGAAGTTGTGGATGAGATAGACGAAGATACAATGGAAGAGAGTGATAGGGATGAATACAATGAGAATAAGTATAGTCGTGAAGCCAAAAGTGATGAGGTTGATGACGAGAATAGTGATAAGGATAATTAAGAGATCAATAATTATGAGCATGACAACAAGAATGTTGATAAAGATGATGAAGAGAATACTTACAATGATAGTCATATAAAATATAATGGAAAAATGGTGGTTGAAGCAAGTGACATCCCCGTACAACCGATTAATCCACATATTTTATGTTAGGGATTGAATTCAAACTAGAACACATTTACTTTCAGAGTACATTAAGAATCTTAAATGTTACAAACATATTTTTCACTTTTTATGTTAACCAGATTTTGCATTTGAAGCCGTAACATATAGCTTTCTATGTCTTGGATGTGTTGCTCTAGTTGTTATACAGACATTTTTTCAGTTTATACCTTTCAGAAAAAAAATTCAATGGTTATAAAAGTCAGGAGAAAAGAAAATCCACAGTGGGTCTGGTGTATGGGAATTCACTGAATTCACGGCCACGAGGGGGTCTGTAAGTTTTCAATGGTAATCAAAGTCAGGGGAAAAGAAAATTCACAATGGGTCTGGTGTATGAGAATTTAATGAATTCACGTCCACCAAAAGGTCCGTGAGTTTTCAATGGTAATCAAAGTCAGGGGAGAAGAAAATTCACAATGGGTCTGGTGTATGAGAATTTAGTGGATTCACGGTCACCATAAGGTCCGTGAGTTTTCAATGGTAATCAAATTCAGGTGAAAATAAAATTCACAATGGGTCTGGTATACGAGAATTCAATAGATTCTCAACCACCAGAAGGTCCGTGAAATTCCTATGTCAGGTCAACAAACAGATTAAAACGAGATTAAAGGTTAAAACACGTAATACAAAAAGATCAAACTTAAATAACCTCATTATAAGAAATCAAAGTACTAGTAGAATTTTTAGTACCAACATGATCTTCCAGTAAGTTTCCAATTGATTTTTCTAGGGTTTCAGATGGTGTAGACAGAGAACTTGATGAATTTTCTTCCATTTTAATAACAAATATTAAATAATTATTATACAAACTTTGTATCTAGTAACAACTAGGGTTCTAAGGTTAAGATAAAAAAAAATTCTCATGTATATAAAACTCTAGTTCAAAGAAATAAAAAACCAACAAAAAAAAAAAAAACCTAAAACATTTTTTTTATAAACGTTTACGTTTTTTATTGATTCACCGAGTCACTAGTTTTTCAACTCACTATTTCACTTATTCACTGATTTGCTAGCCTAAATTATGGGCTATGAATAATAATAAAAAAGGTCAAACTTCGAAATTTAGTAAAAATAAATTGACCAAAATCAAATGGACGATGGTTAATAAAAGTGTGGACTATATTTATGAAAAGCCTTTTCAAATCTGATAGTGAAGTTTAAGGGAAATGTTGTACAGAAATGCTAAAGGAATGAAGACTTGATTAGCTAATAACTCACTATACGAAGATTGTGTGTAGTTCAATTAATAATCCCGCCTATAGATGCAAGTCCCCACCTTATAAAAATCGGAATTATTATATTTAGTCATGTTTTCATTGTTGTCACATTGACAGTTTTTGTTTTTTTCAAGGCTGTTAATGGGTACCAATTTGGTTGGGGTGTACCAACCCCAAGGAAAATGATGTTTTGTCTTATTAGTATTTTGGTACATCCCCAAGCAATCCGATCCCCCTATTTTTGGATGAATCTTTAAGAAGGGATTTTAAGAAAATAAATAATAACAAGGTTCCCGTCGGAAAGAGGTTACTACATAAAGGGATTTTAAGAAAATAAATAATAACAAGGTTCCCGTCGGAAAGAGGTTACTACATATAAATAGTACACCGACTAAAAGAAAAGAATGCCACCCGGTGTGGAGCATGGGTTATTATCTAGTTCGTACGTATTCGTCGTACTTTCGGAATCGCGACTTAGAATTTTAGATTGTATTTTCGGAATCGGGATTCGGGACTAAAACAAATTATATATGTGTGTGAATTGCCTAACTATACGACACGTATAACACTTTACCACGTCTTCAACTAATTACCATTTTTATCGGCTTTTTTACTTGATTTATACGGTCCTTATAACAACGTGATAATTGCATATTTCACATATATTTGGTGTCAATTCCATGCTAGTATTTATTGGTTTTCTTGCAAATTATTGTATATTACGCTTGTTTTCTCTTATTTGTGTTTTATTAGGTGAATTATGCAACAAGAAGTGAATTTGCACTTAATTGTGCATGGAAAAGAAGTTAGCCACAAATGGAGAAGAGCTAAAAACCAAGTGGAACTTGTTCAAGCCTGAAAGTTCTTGCTCTCACATTGCAGAGGAGAAAAACACGAAGCCAATGGTCAAAGAACGGAGTCATTCAGAGTTCGTATAAAGGAGTTGTGAGCAAAACAAGAACTTGGAAGAGTGGATGGGTAAAATGGTCATTTTATGGTCAATTGCTACTGACAGGTCAGAAAACGTTAAGGGACAACCAGTTCCCTACACCTCTTCTGCACACTCCAAACTCCAAAGAACGGAATTTGATATCGGCACAAAGATGGATTTTTATGGGCGGCTGCTATTGGCACCTTTGCAGACGTTAAGGGGCGACCACTTTTGATCTACCACCTTTCACCAACAACACATAGCAAGTCTTATGGTGGAATCCAACCTATTCCAAGTGTGGAAAATCCATGGAATGTCAAGTCTAATGGCTTCCAAGTTGGGGTTTTCCACAGAAAATCCAAGCAGGGTTCCATGATTTGGTGGAATAATCCGTGGAATCCATGGAAACGCAAATAAGAATAGTGTAAAACGCTATTAAGAATAGCGTTTCTACAAAGATTTAGCTCTATTAAGAATAGAGTTTTTTTTTTATCCGTAGATTTAAACTGAGTTGTTGAGAATCTAACGGCTGAGAAAAAAGCTCCATTAAGAATAGAGTTTTTTTTTTATCCTAGAAACGCCATTAAGAATAGCGTTTCTACTGTAGATTTAGCTCCATTAAGAATAACGTTTTTTTTTATCCGTAGATTTAAACTGAGTTGTTGAGAATCTAAATTTGAGAAAAAAGTTTCGTTAAGAATAGCATTTCTACTGTAGATTTAGCTCCATTAAGAATAACGTTTTTTTAGCGCTATTAAAAATGGCGTAAAATGCTATTAAGAATAACGTTTCTACTATTCCACCATTACACTTGCGTTTTCATCCACAGTTCCAAGTGCTGAAGTGGCGTGGAAGATGGAAGATGGATGGATTCCACCATAAGACTTGCTCTGTTTTTTGTTTAGCTGATCATAAGACTTGCTCTAATTAATGAACAAGCGATGTTTGGATGCATATAGGAGTCTATTCATGTACGCGAACATAAGGAGGAGAAAAGTAAACCGGGACCGCCTATTAATATTAAATTTGATTAGAGGAATAAATGATTGAGGTGGGTCCATGTTTTTACCAACAACACATTAATTAATGAACAAGTGATGTTTGGAACATAAGGAGGAGAAAGGTAAACCGGGACCACCTATTAATATTAAATTTGATTACAGGAATAAATGATTGAGGTGGGTCCATGTTTTTATACAAAAAGGTGTGGAAAGAGAGACTATCTTCCCATGAGTGGCGTACAAGGAGAAGGGTGAATGAACGGGGTCCGTTACATTTAGATAAGGGAGCAATAGCTCGACAACATCTGATGTGAAAACAGAGAGTCTGACGCGGGTGGTAATTAGGTGTAAAATGGCGTATGAATGTACTTAGGGTTGCACAAAACCGACTCAACCCACCAACCCAACCCACACCCGCCTGAAATTACCCGTACCCGACTCAACCCACCTAGGAGCGGGTCAACTATGGGTCACAACATCAAAACCCATCGTATGGTGGGTCGACTGTGGGTGACAGCTTCCCTCACCCGACCCAACCCACCCACCCGCCTAAATATTTCTAAGTTAATTCTAACCCTTAGATTACCTATCCTAGATGAACCATAGCCGTTGAAGTAATGATATATAATGCCCTAACCCTAATCATCGCTAACTTCTCTTCAGTTCCCTTTAGCGGCAGCCTCTTCTCTCCCTCTCAGACTCAGTTCTATTTTTCACTTTCTCTTCGCTTTGTAAATCAAATCACAAAGCATCACCAGCGGAAATCAATCAACATCGTCGCCGGCCAAAGGTAAGCAAAACCAACAGCCGAGAAGGTGAGACTAGGAATCATTGTAATTACTAATTAGAGTTTTGTTTCCTAAGATTGATTTTGGGTTGGCTTATTTCTATTGGGTTCTTAATTCTTATTACACTTTTGTGTCTTCTTCGCAGCAATCTGCAATACTGTATTACCATCAACTGAAGCCGCAGTATATAAAGTAGAAACTGCAAAGAGAATAAGTCTGTAACTGTAATGTAATGTAATGTTCATTGTATTTTATGGTGGGTAACCCACCACCCACCCGAGCCAACCCACCGTAATGTGGGTCGGGTGAAAACCGACCCATTGTAATGTTGGGTTGGTTGCGGGTGACAACTTCGGTTACCCACCATCAGTGGGTTGGGTGGTGGGTAAGGCCAAACCCGACCCAATTCAACCCATGTGCAACCCTATATGTACTACAACTCTACACCGGACAGACAAGCTTTACGTGGGTCCGCCGACGATCGAGACAGTTATAAGACGCGAGCATCCTAATAAAATGCTTTCCGTTTCAGCTAATCAAAATTATTTATATTTTTGATAAGCAGAACATTATCGACCGACTTTGCAAGTATGGTTTTCGAGCACGCGGGGCAGATATTAGGGATTGGTGGCGGTGACCTTTTTATATAAATAGGGATCGTTAGAGAGAGCAAGAGGACTCTTCTTCTTTTACTTTTTCTTTAATTTTTTCATTTGTTTGGAGAAACCAGAGAGAGAACAGGAGACGGTTTAGAGAGGAGTTGCAACTTTTTTTTGTTTGCAAATTCTATTTTATATGTTTCTCTTTTATTTGAACTCCACAATTATGTCTAGATAATTTTTTAATTGATTAGAGATGATTTTAAAGTCCTGAACAATGAAGCATAATTTTCTTTAACCACATTTATTTCAAGTTTTATTTTATTGTAGATTATCTTTATTATTATTATTGTCTAAGAATATTGAGGGGTTATTTAAAATGATCAATTAAATTAACCAATCAATATTTCTTCTACTAGTTTAGGGTTAGGTGATACGTGTAATTGTCACATCAACTCTTTTCAAAGGTAGTAAATCGCAAGAGCTGACAGAGAGATTTTGTTAAGCAATTGTGTGTAAAGATAACACTAGTAAGCAAGCCGAGCCTACGCGTCTGATGCTGGAATCAACCTGATTCACAGAGTGTAAAGTATTTGACTAATTTAAACCTTGAGAGCTTATTGTTGGTGAGTTGGTTGGATAGAATCTGGTAGTCGAGCGCTTTCGTATCCAGTGACAGTAGGAATCCGTGAGATAGCAGAGCTTATTGTTATTCTACGGTTGGTAACAATATAAATTTAATAAAAATAAATTTTCATTTAATTAAGCTTCGGTTCAGAGACGGAGAAGGATTCCTTAATCACCTTTCTCCTTATTGTTTTAAACCAATATTTATTGTTTTCGTTTTATTAGTTATACCTTGATTAAAATCTAAAAACCCTTATTTCAGTTACTTTTTAACAGCTAAAATTTCCCTGCTCTTCGTGAGAACGAACTCTTTGCCATTATATTACCAGTTAATTGTGTGGAAAGAAGTAACTAATTTGTTGCGTAAACGACGCGCACCACAACGCTTTACCGCGTCTTCAGTAAATTATCATTTTATCGTGTTTTTTACTTTTGAAATTTTACATGCAAAAATCTAAGCAATACTGCCAACCTACTTTTTTTTTTTTTTTGAGAAAGGAAAGGATATATTTATAAAAAAGAGTTTTTCAAGTCTATACAAAAAAAAATTCAACAAAGGCTATCTATATACAATGCTTTATCACTCTCTCAATCAGGAAGATCCACAATGATCAAGCATGTCATTGATGCAGTTCCTACTTATGAAACGGGTATTTTTAAGCTTTCAAGTCAGCTCATCAACAAACTTACTTCAATTGAAAGAAAGTTCTCCTGGGGTCATCAATCAAATAGGGGCTCTAACCCATTAGCATGGCTTAAAGTTTGTAAACCAAAAGATATTGGTGGACTTTCCTTCAGGGACTTAGAAAAACTGAATATAGTTTTGCTCACCAAATTAGCAAGGAGAATATGTACTGAATCAAGTAACTTAACGGTACAGATTCTTAGCAGCAAATACTTCAAAAAGGGTGACATATTGCATTCAAGAATAAAAGCCAAAAATTGCTCTTATACTTGGAATGGGATCACTAAAGGACTAATCATTGTTCAGCAGAACTACTTCATGGAAGTAAACAATGGTAAAAAAGATAAAAAACTGGTTCGGCAGATGGATTCCAGGTCTAACACACCCTCCAGTTCCAGTTAATGAATTTTTCATATTTTATGAAGAAGTAGCTGAGCTAATTGATCCTGAAGATAATACTTGACATATCTCTCTTTTAAATCAATTGTTAGATGCTGATACCTCTTCTCAAATCAAGAAAATATTTCTAGACACATCTAAGGAGTGAAAATGCGGGGGTCTAAAAACCACACCCAACAATTCGTTTGGCAATCTGAGAGGACTTACTCTAATATACTTTCTAAAGAATCAACTAGACAGTCAGACTCAATCTAGAGTAAAGTATATCAAAGAGTACAATATCTCTGTTTCACAATGTAATCAACAAATCAAAACAGATAGAAATCGCGAGCCTGATTATTATGCGAAACAACTTGAATTGTACCAAAGACCAATGTTCAAGTGTCAATCAATGTAAATAAACAACCAAAGGTTGGATATTCTAATTGATTGATCCTAACGCACAACCTGTGATATTTCAATTATATAAAAAAATATAATGCGGAAAAGAAATAACACAGGACACGGAATTTTGTTAACGAGGAAACCACAAATACAGAAAAACCCCGAGACCTAGTCCAGATTGAACACCACACTGTATTAAGCTACTACAGACACTATCCTACTACCAATTAACTTCGTACTGGACTGTATTTGAACCCTAATCAATCTCACACTGATTCAAGGTACAGTTGCGCTCCTTACATCTCTGATCCCAGCAGGATACTACGCACTTGATTCCATTAGATGATCTCACCCACAACTAAAAGTTGATACGACCCAAAGTCGAAGATTTGATAAACAAATCTGTCTAACATAGAAAAGTCTGCAGGATTGAATAAATCTGTCTCCCACAGAAATACCCAAGAGTTTTTTTTTTCGTCTTTTGATAAATCAAGGTGAAAAGGAACCAATTGATAAATTGGTCTTATATTCCCAAAGAACAGCCTAGTATTATCAATCACCTCACAATAATCTTAATCTACTAGAGAAACAAGATATTGTGGAATCACAAACGATGAGACGAATAAGTTTGTGATTACTTTTTTTTATCTTGCATATCGGAGATATAAATCTCAAGCCAATTTTACAATTGTACTCGTACGATAGATACAACAAGATCAGATCACATAACTACATGAAAAGTAGTTCGGTATGGCTTCACAATCCCAATGAAGTCTTTAAGTCGTTAACCTACAGTCGTTAACATTTATATTATTATCAACAAATCATTTATCAAATCATCCATTTAGGATTCAACTCATCAATTCACAATAACAATATGGTTTTCAACAATTCATACATTTGAATTTCACAAATGAGTTCATAACACCGATTATGTTTCCAACAACTCATTTAGTTTAGATTCCGAACATATTATTCACATATTTATATGTCACCTCAAACCATGAGTTCACGGTATGAAAACCTTGGTTTGTACACCCACCTATCGTTTATCGATCGGCACGGCCAGCCTCCATCGATGGTCGGGAACAAAAGTTCCTATGGGGATCATACCCATATTCTCTCGGGCATCATTACCTATTTCATTTACAGTACGAAAACCTTGGTTCGTACACCACCTATCGTTTACCGGCACGGAAAGCCTCCATCAATGATCGGGAAACACAAGTTCCCATGGGGATCATTACCTATTTAACTCTCGTGGATCATTACCAGACGTTAGCATGAAAAATGTTCCATATAACGGTAAAACATGAACTCATTTCCTTTTATAAATCATTTTTAAAAACAACACAAGCAACCATGGCTTAACAACATGATTTTCTTTCAAGCATTTATGCAAACAAGTTAACTGCAGCCATATTATATTATATATTTCATGGTCCTAACTTTATCTGATCATCCTCAAACTTTACAGGAACATTCTTGACACGTTCATATATAACATATCCAAAATTCATACCAAACCAACGGTTCAAACAAAATATATTGAATTTATAATGGAATCCTAAAAACTGGGCAGATTACATGTCATTACTAAACAATTCACAATAAATTCATATTAGTCTCAAATTAAGCAAACCCAAATAAATCACAATGAAAGAGACATTGATATACAACTTGTGTTAAGATTTCAAATAACAAAACGAAGATGTCCAGAATTTCAGAAATCATAATCCAAATTACAAGAAACATTCAACGGTGAGTTTTCATTGGAAAATTCTCAAATTTTAACAAGAGATACCTAATCATGTTTTCCATCAATAGACTGATCATCAAAAATAGATATATATTTATTCAAATAAATTACTGAATCATAACAATACAAAATCATACTAATAAACACCAAAGAAAAACACCTAAAGAGAAAGGGTTTCACATTTTACCTTTAATTAGCTACAAACTCCTCTTGATTTTCCATAACATTCTTCTCTAAAAACTCTAGCTCCATCTCTTTCTCCTTCTCAATTTTAGTTTTCTAATCTCTACTATTCTCTTTCCAAAAGTTTATTATAAAATCTATATTAATATTACTAATTAATACACATTTTCATTTTCATTATTATTATTTTTCTATTTAAATTATAAATGTCTCTTTATTTTCCTCCCATTTAGATTCACACCTTAACTTTCTAGTTCAAGAAACCCACTTAGGCTAAGGAATAATAAACAATACTCTAAGCTAACTCGTTAATATCCGACCCGGAAAGGTAACTAAAAATACAGGGTATTACATTTTACCACCCTTAAAAGAAATTTCGTTCCGATATTTAGAATATATATATACTTATCATCCCAAAATTCCAAATACAATTCAATCTAACGCGGAATTTACAATTCACATGCATCACACAAAAACAACAATACAACTAATACATGAAACAAGCAATACACCAATCAAATCAAACAAGCATGCGTATTGACATACAAGAATAATTTAACTATGGTCCCATTTAAGATCTAAATCCTAGAGCTCTGATACCAACTTGTAACACCCCGAGTTCCGGATCAGGGTCGAACCCGTATGGAGATCCAAACTCGAAGTGTTACGGGTCGGAAAGAGACTAAAAAATTTATTCTTTATATAATTATTTTACTAAGCATAGTGAATTATCCTTATACATGAGTTTAATTAATTATAAAAGTACACTAACGATATTTTCAATAAAATATGAAAATCAAATTACACATCAAACAAATAAAATGAATACAACACAGTCAACAAGATAGCTAACTTCTTAATTTCCACTTCCACATTTCATATCTGCAAAAAATGTCAATTGGGGTGAGATGACAGCTCAGTAGAATGCATTATCAATTTTCTAAAGATGCACAAAAATAATCATTTTTATCAAGGAAAAACATATGACAAGAACATGGTACAACTTCAACGAATCCATGATATATTCAAGAATCACAATACCAACAATGTTTTCGATAAATTATCCAATCTATAATTTCAGTCTATGAGTTAAAAACATGAATATTATTATTAACAAATCATACATTTTAAGTTTCAACACATCATTCACATATTAACATTGTCGCCAACCAAACATGAGTTCATAACACTATTAATACATCAATTCACAGTTCATCCATTTAAGTTCACACTTGAGTTCAACAATTCATTGAATAAGATTTCACACATGAGTTCAAAACACTATTAATGTTTCCTACAAATACTTCAATTCGTATTTCGATGCTTGATCTCATAAAACCAATAAGGTTTCCACAAATCATTCAATAGAGATTTCAACACACAATTCAAAAATTAATATTGTCACCAACAAGCCACGAGTTCACAACATTTATATTATTATCAACAAATCATTTATCAAATCATTCATTTAGGATTCAACTCATCAATTCACAATAACAATATTTTTTTCAACAATTCATACATTTAAATTTCACAAATGAGTTCATAACACCGATTATGTTTCCAAAAAATCATTTAGTTTAGATTCCGAACATATTATTCACATATTTATAAGTCACCTGAAACCATGAGTTCACGGTACGAAAACCTTGGTTCGTGCACCCACCTATCGTTTATCGGCACGGACAACCTCCATCAATGGTCGGGAACAAAAGTTCCTATGGGGATCATATGCATATACTCTCGGGGATCATTACCCATTTCATTTACAGTACGAAAACCTTGGTTTGTACACCACCTATCGTTTACCGGCACGGACAGCCGTCATCGATGATCGGGAAACACAAGTTCCCATGGGGATCATTACCCATTTAACTCTCGGTGATCATTACCCGCCGTTAGCATGAAACATGTTCCATATAACGGTAAAACATGAACTCATTTCTTTTTATTAATCATTTTCATAAACAACACAAGCAACCATGGCTTAACAACATGAATTTCTTTCAAGCATTTATGCAAACAAGTTAACTGCAGCCATATTATATTATATATTTCATGGTCCTAACTTTATCTGATCATCCTCAAATTTTACAGGAACATTCTTGACACATTCATATACAACATACACAAAATTCACACCAAACCAACAGTTCAAACAAAATATATTGAATTTACAATGGAATCCTAAAAACCGGGCAGATTACATGTCATTACTAAACAATTCACCATAAATTCATATTAGTCTCAAATTAAGGAAACCCAAATCACAACGAAAGATAAGACATTGATATACAACTTTTGTTAAAACCTCAAATCATTTTAACATCATTAATACTTCCTAAGAACATCAAAACAACAGCAAAACGAAGATGTCCAGAATTTCAGAAATCATAATCCAAATTACAAGAAACATTCAACGGTGAGTTTTCATTGAAATTCTCAAATTTTAACAAGCAATACCTAATCATGTTTTCCATCAATAAGAGAAGCCTGATCATCAAAAATAGATACATATTTATTCAAATAAATTACTGAATCATAACAATACAAAATCAATAACCTAAACACCCAATCCCATCTCTCACACCACGTCGAGAGTTGCGAAAACCTCCCCTCTCATTGGCCGGTGAACGAAACCCTCGCTCCTGATTGGCCGAAATCAAAGTTAGCCCCCTTACATTTCGTGGCCGTCAATTTTTAATAGAATATGAAATCTGGACCTTCGGATTAGCGGCAAAATCTGCAAATATCTTTTGGGAGGGCCCGGTAGATTTATTTTTTTTGGAAAAAAAACGAGAATTACCATGTAAAAGGAAAATCAACATATATAAGTTTTTTTTACGAAATTTACATGCCAAAGAAAAAAACTTAGAAGATCTTTAGGGTAATTATTTTTAGAAAAAATCCAAGAATTTCCATAACAGAAATAATTTAAAAACGGCATGTATTTGTTTTTAAAGCAATAAATCTTATTAATTCCCATAAAAAAGATTTTTATACAGACCGCTCTCCGCCCTATTCTGCGCCCAAATGATGTGGCATGACAGATCGGCTAAAGAGAAAACAAACACGTCACTTTAAAATCAACACGTAATCTTCTTCTTATTGACTTCTTTTTATATTTAATTTTAAGAAACTACTACATTCCTTCTTCGTTCTCATCTTCCAAACTGAAAACATAATATGAATGATTTAAGATTATGGATCTGATTAATACTACACCCAGAGAAGTTGAATTTGGCATATTATATTTAAGACTATGGATCTAATTAAGGATTGATTGATCGTAAAATCTTTATTTGGGGCTAATAATTACAACAATTTTGTTGAAAAGGGAAATATTGTTGCTCCATTAATATCATGAAACATGAGCTGTAAGAGGAAAAAGAGAAGGAGAAATCCTGCGAAGAGGAAATGGCCGAGAAAAATGAAGTTGATGAAATTGGTGTACAATTGATTAAATAAAAAAAGAAAAATACTGATGTGATTGGGTCAAAAAAACTGTAAGTTTAGTTACGAACAAGATACGAAGATGGAAGAAGGGATTTCAAGAGGGGTTTCTATCCATCTTTGTTATCTCTTTGTTTCTCTTTAAGAATCTGGATCTTGCTTTTCATTGAAATGAAATCAGAATCGTTTTCAAAATTGATTTTTCTGCAACACATCAGGTGATTTTGGGGAAAAAAAAGGACTAAAAATGATTACTATTGAGGTAAGATTAAATCCCCTTTGAGATGAGATTAAAATTTTGGAATTTTTTTTTTTTTGTAACATTACAGAATGAGGAAGAAGGTAAACCAGAGAGAGAATTTTAAGAACCAGGAGAGAGAAAATACGAAATAGAAAACCCACGTGATTTGTTAACACGTCAGCTGACCACCTCAGCACGGGCGGTAACTAGGGCGCAATGTGGGGCGCCGTGTAGCATTGCCGTTATACAGAAATGTTGGGATAAATATTATTAATTTATATATTTTGATTTTATATGGAGTTCTTGATCTAAAAAAAATAAGAAACATAAACGGAAATATTTGATTTTATCACTTTTCATATTTTGATTTTTATACCATAATGTTATATTTTTACCGGGCATATATTTGTTTTTTTTTTTGGTTATTTTGATTTTTATACGGAAAAACATTTTAAAAGCAATCTTATTAATTTTCCTATATTGATTTTTTATGCCTTTTGTTTCAATATATTTTAGGTAGCGAGATCTACGAACTTCTAAAAGAAATATTCATCTATCCATATTTAGATTAAAACGGTTGATTCATTGCCAACTTATGCTCACCTATTTTTTCCATGATTACATTGATTTGAATGGTTTTTTTTTTTTTGTTAAAACCAGTAAGAAAAAAGAAAAAAATCTCGAAAATCATATTACTTGATACGAAGATCTCATTAATTACTATAAAAAAAATCTCCAAAATCTTATTAATTGATATTAAAAGAAACTTTTTAAATGTTTTCGTGCATGTACTTTTGGGGAGAAAATCAGATAATTTCCCTAAATAAAGAAAAATCACCACAGATAAGTATTTACAAGATTTTTTCATAAGCAATTAGAAGAAAGAAATATTTGAAGATCTTATGGGAAGAGTCGACGCAATTTTTTTTTATATAAACAATGAAAATTTCCATATGAAAGGTATGGAAATAAATACTAACAAAGATAAACCGAAATACTTAGTTTTAATGGTTCCCGTATTTTAATCCTGATACACAATCCTATGTTAGGTATGACGATGATAATTTCCATTTTAAATTTTTATGCCAAATTTAGGCGATAAAAATATGAAATTGTATAAAGGTGTGTAGGAAAACATAACCCCAATTAATGTTCTTTCGTTCTCTCTCTCTCATTGTTTTTCTTCTCTGCGGCTTCTGATTCCGACTTTGTTAATGGTTGTTTGAGTTACAATGGTTGGAGATCCTGTCATTGTTTCGGTAGAGAAGTGTGTACCAGGTATGCAATCAATATCTTATGTTTTTTATTCAATCAATATCTTTGATTTTAGGTCTTTAATATGTTGATTAAGAAATACGAGAGTCCTTTTTTCAATTTTCCTGGTGACTTTGATGTTGTTTCAGAACATAGTGATGGTGTTCCATTGGATGCATCTTCTGGAATGTTAATGAAGTCAGTTTCGTTAAGGTTTGATTACTTTCTTTCATATGGATTTTCAATCTGATTCTTATTAGGTTTTTGCAATTTGTTGTTTCAGTAGTTATTTTCTTTACCATCAGGTATGAATTTGAATTTCGATTGTTTGTTTTTTGCATGTCATTTTAGTTTGTAGCTTTGGATTTGTTTTGATTTTTCTTTTTATAATAATTAAACATCAATGGAGCATGAAGAAAGTCAGAAATCTTATTCACCACGCAGCAACTTCTAGGACTGGATAACCTTGATTGAGAAGTGAGTGCACATCCTCTACATCTTCATGGGTTGCTTATTTACCAATTCATAAGGTACCTTTGATCACTATTGAATATTAACTAATGCTTCAATTTATTTGGATCTTTGCTCTATTATCTCTTTACTTGCACCAAATGTGGCAATGGCAATCTGTCTGTGTGGTAAATTTTCTGTATTATAGTCAAAGAGAACCCTTATTAAGGGTTGTGTTCTGTTGAATTGTTTTGTGTAAACTAAAATTATCCTGAAGGCACAAAAATATTAGGAGCTTTACCAGCACCTGGGAAGAAGGCATTGGTGCAAACTTTAACCTTGGATTTTTATTTTTTTAATAAAATCTATGCTGATCGGGATGATCATATACAATAAAACTTTTGTTGGTTTTACTTAATTAATTAAAGGATAAAAAAAACTATTTTTAGGATACACGATCAGGAGACAAGATCAGCATAGATTTATTTTGAAGGTTTTTACATGTTTTATACGGAATTTAACTTAAGTAGAATTAGTCTTTCCTAACCATATTTTCATCCTGATTTTATTTTGCGGCTAAAATATCTATATTTTATTTTACCTGCCTTCCTAATTTAGCCCATTTGTCGTGTTTCCTTTTAGGTGCTCTTCAGAAATTCGATGTATCTATTTCTATAATAATTGTTCAGCATGGATTACGGATTGACATAGTATAGTACAATTTGAGAGATTGATAAAAAAAGTGATGGCAATTCGCTTAAGACTCTTTGATTGTTTTGATCATGCTATGTGTTTTTAGTAGGTGTGATCCGGGACGGGAAACAATTGATACTGTCCAAAAACTCTCCTAGATTGAAAGAATATGGGAGAAATTCACGAGGACAGGTTACCACTGCATGAGGAACTGTTATTCAGGTGCGTGCTTTTCATTAGTCCTTCGGTTTTTTTTTTCTTATTGGTTTCCATCTAATTGAAAAGCTCATATTGCTCAACTAAAGTAACTTATGTATTTGTGCAATTGCAGAATGTAAAAAATACCCAAGAGCTTCTTTTGCACTAGAGGTTAAATCTTGCTTGGCCACTCATTCTGGCAACTATTTCACGAGCACTCTGGAAAGTGTTGGTTGTAAGAACATAATACCGGTGAGAACTTTACTTTGGGTTCGTGTTAATGTTTCTTCTACCTTTTTCCCTCCTTTAAAGAATTAAACTTATCATTTTAGTTCTTATTTGACCTAAAATAACAAAACAAAAGACTGTTTTTGTATGCACTCATACCATCGGGTATAATGTATAAGTGCCAGATATGGGACTTCACATATAAAGCATCCTTAAAAAGAAGTTTTTAGCTCAACTACGTGGCTGGCAATTTGCTATGATCATCAATATAGGTTAGATGAAGCTGCAACCAAGTACAGTATATATAGCACTTCACTAAGACTTCACTATCATCGTTTCATCACCAATTACACAGACTCATGCAATAACCCCTGAAGCCTCTCTAATTATAATTCTAAGGAGTCATATTCAGAATGGTTTACAATGGAACGGATTGGTAACCATTTTTAATACATGAGGAATTTCAGGCTGAAGCCCTCAAAGCTTACATGGACAGCCATGTAAGGTATCATATAAGAAGCGTATAGTTCAATAAGGTGATCTCTTTGCTAATCCAATTTACAGTTTAAGTTACAAGTTTATTTAACGTCAAGTACCGAGTATTTTTATTTGTTAACGAAAATGAAAATGTCGAACCATGAGAAAATAGAGGGTGAAAATGCAACCTTATCAGGCCAACAAACCTATATAATTAGGAGAGTGCAGTGTTCTTTTTAATTATCCATTGTAATATCATAAATGCAATTTAACAATTATATACCTTTTTTTTCAAGAGTCCCCTGAGGCTAAACAGGATGTTGGAGTTCGAAAATTTTCTTGCACATTAGGAGAAGAAGATAATGCTCCTTTGCAATTTGGTGGAATCCGGTTTTACTTTGAAGGCGATATCCTTTTGTACTACTAACCAATTTTTTGGAAATAAACTACGAATAATTCTCTAAAACCCTCAAGGTTCGTTGATCCACAAGTCGAGTAATCAATTTTTCTTTTTCTAATTCTCTGAAACAACCAATGTAGTTATCCTAAAATTTGTTTATTTCTTTGGAGTATATTCCTATTGGTAACGATGTTATTGACAATTTTTAGTATGCGCGAGTATATGTTGAAACGTTAGTTTGGTGTACTCACCACTCACCAGAGTGATCTACTTTCTAGGTTGCTTTACTACGGACTCTTTAAGCCTTTGCAATTTGTTTGCAGTACGAACTTTTTTACTTAATTCCTTTTTTTTTTTTAATGATCTTTTTTGTTTTAATGATCGCATAATTTTTGTTTTAATGAGTTCCGTCAGGCTCATGGAGTTCCATTGTACATTGTTTGGATGAAGAAATGTAGGAAATGGTCCCAAACACATTAGTAGTAGATGGTTCTTCTCATGTCTTTATAACCTCTCTTTTATCTTTTGTTGCTTTGGTTAGTATTGGTTTTAATATTTGGAGTTTGATTATGTTTCCACTTTCTCAGATGTAAAAATTGAAGCACGAGAAGGAAAATTTCACCACAATTAGTGATGTTCCAAACTCTTTTAGAACTTTTGGATGGTTTAAGCTTTTGTTGACCCAGTTAGTTTTGTTTAAGCTTATATCATTATGCTATCATAATTATTCACGACCATAAAGTTCCATTTAACTAAAATAAACTAAATGAATTAGTGTTTATTCATTCCAAGTTTTCGTGTCATTATGAATCAGTTTAGTATCAATACAGAATCCTCAAAAAATGGATACAATTCCATCTTCGTACATTATACACACAACTCAAGTGAAACCGTAGGCAGAATTCACCATTTCGAGGGTCAAATTCTGTAAGCAAAGAAATCACCTTTAGTTTTCTGTGATGATGACAAGGTGTTAGAAGTAAAATAGGGTGCCGTGAGGTAGAGGCCGTTCAAGTTTTGGAGGTCATTCATTCCTCCTGTTGATTAACCGGTGCCTGTTGGATTCATGGAGTATAAAACCAATAAGTGACGCTAAAGCCCCAATTTATTTTGGATTTAGTTCAACCAGTACACATAGATGACGACCTAAAAGCTAGAACCATGATCCCTCTACGGAGCATCCAACACAAACCACTTATTTTTATGCATTCTTTTCTTGGTCCGACTCTTCGATAGGTCAATATAATTTATAAGCAAACCAGCGTGTATAAACAAGGTCTACTCCTGGAAAAAACTATTGGGGACACTGTCTAAGAGAATGAAATTCAAAATCTTAACGAAGTGACTAACAAAGTAGTACAATGCGGTGTAAATTAAAAATCTCGGTAGAGAAAGGGTATATACATAGATTACAAATGAAGGAAAATATTGGTTCTTGAACATGTTATTTTCATTTTCATTTATTTAGTTTTCTTTGAAGCACTTCAGTTTAAGCAGAGGTCGTTGATAATAACACTTTTCATAGGATCCGTGACGCGGAAGCAAGTGACATTAACATTTTGAATTTATTTTTGATTTCTGCCGGTATATCAATTTTATTTGGAAGACGTTAGTAATTCTTCTTGAGTGACTTTTATTCCACCAAAGCTACGAATACTCTTATAGAATCTACGATATCAAATACTTTGATACCCGTAATTTCCGGCAGAATTGGAAAAAGAACTTGGTTAAATGGTTGTTTATAATGTCTGATTTGTATTTTCCTAAATGGAAATTTTCATTTAATGAAGGGTATTGTATTCTTACAGTATGCTTCTCTTAAATGAACGAAGGTAGGCATTTCCCATTTTTTTTATTAAATAAAATAGAATGCAATGAGTCGTATATCCATTTTTAGGACGGTGACACCAATCTAAACTCGAACGAAGTTTCATATATAAATATTCTTTAATATTTGGACGTTGTATATAAATATATATGGAAATATAATGAAGTTAAATCCTAATCATACTTACAAGATGGATGATGATCTTGGAACTGAAGGTAAATCCTTGATCCTTTTGTGGGCAGCGACTGCTGGGAATAGAATTAATTCATGTGAACTTTGCGAGTTCAATCATGAAGGATAGAGATTCTCTGTTCATGTAAAAAAAAAAAAATTACCTCTTTGGAAATAAAGAATAATTAAGATATCCAATTTTTTTTTCTAGAAATCCTTCATTGGACTTGCAAGTATACATCCTTGATAAGTGAGAGATTATATCGATTTTTAAATGTATTAAATGATAATACATATCAAATTTTAAACGTATTTCTTTAAAATTGTCATTAAATGATAATTTGTGTTTTAAACCCCTCTTGACCGGGTGCAGGGTGAGGCCTCTCCTCATTAAGTTGGAGTCAATTCTCATCATACAGGATGTGTAGTGTACGTAATATATTACAGACTTTGAATTTTGTTATTTTCTTTTTTCATATTGTTTTGTATTTTCTCTCAGGGATTGGTTGACTAAGATTTGTAGGGATATCAAGAGATTTTTTATGCAAAAGATTTTGAAAAACTCTCTCTGACTTAATAGATTTCGAGAGACCCTCTTAGTGATTTTTAAGGAGTCTCGGTGATGCATGTATATAAAACTATATAGGACTTCATGTTGCATACATCAATTAATCAATTATTTTTATTTATTTAAATAAATAAATAAATAAATATATATATATACAAAAATCATTTTACAAAATATATGTTCAAATAATCAAGTGTAACAATTTAAAATTATACATTTTTAATAGAAATTGTAATTATTTTGTGTACCACAAATTAAACCAAAATGGACATGAATACAAGGAATTGGAATCTTTCATAATCTTATGGGTTTCGGAATATAACATTATTATTTGGTTATTGTTATTTATTTAGTCTCTCACGATATCACTTATTTTGGAGAGACTTCTTTTAAGGCTTTTATGGCATTTTTTAAGGTAAAAGTCTCTGATCAAATCCTTAAATCGCTAATTTTAAAACTTAAGTAGAATAACAGAGAATGTTATAGACTTAGGAAAGTCTTTATCCAATAACAGAAACTTTCGGAGATTTTCAGAAACTCTCTATTGACTAACAAAAGATTTAAAATGTCAATGTAATTCATGCTAAAAATATAAATCTTAAAAAAAAAAAAACACGTTATAGTGCATTATATCGTTTACCATAATCCATCCTATAATTCATGGGTACCATAAACTAACTCAGTGAATCTATATATCATTTATAAGTACTACACTCTCGCTAAACTAACTCATAAACTAACTCATAAACTAACTCAATGAAATCAAGTTTATGTATCTATATGAGTGCCACACTCTCGCTATATTATACGGGTACTCAATTCTTTCTCTATAATATAAGTGATAATCATTCATTTAATGAGTAGAGATATCTCAAAAATATTTACTCTAAAATGCACGGGAGCATATAGTTTACATCCCATAAGATAAATCAATAAAATCATGGTTAGGTATCTATGTATGATACACGAGCACTCAACTTTCACCCGATAATAAATGAGATTATCATACAATTTATTATTGGTAATTATATACCTATAGACAATTCACCCTATAATGTACTGAATACCATCTTGCAATCCATGAGTACCTATACACTAACTCAAGGAAATAAGTAAATTTTATAAATCTGCCAACAATATACATGTATCCGTCTCTCACCTATAATATACGGGCAACTAATTCCCACCCTGTAATACACGCGGGAATCATTATATAATTCTTGGTTAAACATATATTCACTCAAATTGTTGTCAATATAGTGCACATGGTTATCTTATGATTCATGAATACCATAAACTAAATCAATTAAATCAAGTTTAAGTGACTATTTATTGTATAAGGTTGCTCAACCCCCACCATATAATATGAGAAATCATTATAAAACTCATGGTGAATATACATTTACTCAAAATAATAGACTCCATAGTGCACAAGATCATCTTATAAATCACAGGTACCCATGAACTAAATTAATAATAATGCAACATTTATCAATGATATAGGGATACCCGACAATATATCATGTTATCATACAATTAATGGGTGATCGTAAATACATTAGAATATGGCACATATTTCCCTATCACTTAAAAAAAAATAAGTTACCAATTGGGAATTTTTTAAAGATGTTATCACGTGTTTGGAAGACCGGGGTGGGGCGAAGCCCCGTGACTCCCAAACCGTAATTTTTACAAACTAGCATGGTATTTTCCATGCAATTGTGGGTTCGTGTCAAATGGCAAAAGAGGTATTAGATGTTTCAATATTCTCTGAAGGCTCTCTTTTGGGAACGTTATTTGGCCATAAATATTATCAGTCGGTAGAATCACTCCAAGCAAGTAATAGAGCTCCGCCTCAATGTGTGTCCCAGGCTTTGTGAAGTATCTATTAGAACATTCTTCTTCATTAGAGGAATAAAAATCTAAGTTATAATGTAAGTTCCAAACGCGTCATATTAAATGCACCAATTCCACGGTAACAAGTATAAATGTTAAGTTATAAATTCTATTTATTTCTTATTACATGTTATATGACAAATATAACTAAAGCAACACAACGGTATATTCACATCAATAGGACAAACGACTGAAGTGGTTATAGATAGCAAAAATGAGGGTATTGCCAACGATATATGTAAAGGTAACTTAGAAGGTTTATGATAAGCATAATTTTCGTGGGGAAAAAAAATATAATTTTGTTGAAAAACCGGGTAGAGCGTAGGGATTTCAATGGTTTGTAGATTCATACTTGAAGAAATAAACTTCATATATCTCACTCTAAAAGCACACGACATATTTCAATGTGATAATGCTTCGAAGAAAGCATATCTATTAAACAAAAAGGAATCGATAAGTACCACTCCAGGCAGAGAACAACTCCAGACCATTGAAATCCCTATTGCAAATATTCATAAGCATATAAAATTTAATTATTTTAAATCAAAATTTTATGGAGTCAACTTCTTTTTAATTATTTTAATATCTGTATATAGAATTAATACCTGAATTTATGTTTACAACGCCAAATTTAAATCATTAAATCATTAGATACCTAAAAAGTATCAGACTCCCATATCCCTTTAAAAGATCAAACTGATCAAACACTGTTCAAAAATAATCTAATGCATTTAACCACGGGTGCGGGGCGAAGCCCGCCACATTAAATTAGCTGATCCCACCTGTCCCGGTGCGTAGCACGGGTTACACTCTAGTCATACTAATAAACACCAAAGAAAAACACCTAAAGAGAAAGGGTTTCACATTTTACCTTTAATTAGCTACAAACTCCTCTTGATTTTCCATAACATTCTTCTCTAAAAACTCTAGCTGCATCTCTTTCTCTTTCTCCTTCTTATTTTTAGTTTTCTAATCTCTACCATTCTCTTTCCAAAAGTTTATTATAAAACCTATATTAATATTACTAATTAATACACATTTTCGTTATTATTATTATTTTTCTATTTAAATTATAAATGTCTCTTTATTTTCCTCCCATTTAGGTGATTATATTCACACCTTAACTTTCTATTTCAAGCAACCCACTTAGGCTAAGGAATAATAAACAATACTTTAAGCTAACTCGTTAATATCCGACCTGGAAAGGTAACTAAAAATACAGGGTATTACAATGTTGGTTCACAAATAGTTAACCGAGGTTATCCATATGATTACTCTCATATTAACCTTATTCATCTTAACTGTAACTAGTTCAAATGACTTCAAATGAAACTAGTTAAAGAGTTGTTCAATTGTATGGAAGACACAATTGAAACTAAATTGGTTTGATTCACTTGAATCAATCATGAACATTATAGCCACGGTTTGCAAAGGTTGCATTCCTTATGATGTAAATGTTTAAGTTCATGAACTGACCGATTTGATAAAGTAACTAGCTTAAGTATGCGCACGGGTATGCGTACTTAAGCAACCGGATTTGAGTAAAAAATGGTTTGGTTTCCAAACTCAGCAGAACTTTTCAGTTGGAAAACTTCCGCCAGTGTGCGTACGTGTACGCATATTTAAGGTGACTAGTTAAGAGCTTGTTAATTCCCAAACTCAGCAGAAATTTTCGGTTGGAAAACTTCCGCCAGTATGCAAGTACGCATACTTAACCTGTCTCGTTCACCAATTTCGTATAAACAAATATGCATACACTTGGCTCCCGATTTATGGATTTATAAACAAATTGCGAATACACTATATATGCTGATATCCAAAGATGGTTACAGAATCTCAACTTTTCATTCTAATCATTGAAACATTCTTAGAGGATATTATAGCCGTTTTCACACGCTATTAGCATCAAAGCAATTTTCAAGTAATTGAAATGTCAACATGACATTCGTCGCGAGTAAAGATGAACATGGCTAAAGCGAAAGCTTGCCAACACATATTTCGAGAAATATGTAAACAAGATAAACTCAGCTCGAAATCTCAAATGTGTATAATAGAAAACTATATCGTAAATACGACTTATGTCTCAATATAGGAGATAGAGTAGAAATAGACTTTCCTAGTGATAGATGAGTTTAAGTGCCACATACCTTTTGTCGATGAAGTTACACAAGCTCCCCTTAGTAGTTCTTCGTCTTCAAATGATGAACGCCGTGAAATCTAAGCTCAAATATACATTTTATGTCCTAGTCCGAGACATCTATAAATAGGCTAAAAATCAATACTTATAGTTTTGATCACTTACATTGACATACATGCTGGAGATAGCAGCGCATGCGAGTTCGACCGAGCAATGATCTAACAAGGAGGACATAATGATATGGATGCCTTCAAAAGATGGAAATTTTTCTGTTAAAAGTACATATAAGAAGCTTACTGGGTGTAACAGGGAAGTGACTGTTAATGGGAGAATCATTAAAGCTGGTGTATGGAAGGCTTTATGGAAGACTGACACTGCTCATAGGATTAAACTCTTTATCTAGAAATGCATCTGGGAAATAAATCAAACAAGAGTTCAGCTGTCTGTTTACAATAATTAAATGGAGACACATCGTGGTTTAGAAGATGAAACTATAAAGCATTTATTACTAGAATGAAGGCATGCTAAAGCAGTGTGGAGAGGGGTCAATGTTAATATTGATGCAATAAGAAACAATTGCTCGAGTGTTTCTGAAAAGGTAATCAGTTGGTTTACCAATAATACCATTACGGATGAAAGATGGTTGTATATCCTTATGATTGGTGCATGGGTAATTTGGAAAGATAGATGCGACTCACTATTTCAGGGAGTATCTCTCAATCACTATAACGTTGTGCATAAAATATTTTATCATTTAGGTTCACATTTACATAAGTATCGTGTTTTTACTTCACTAGTAAGTAATTATATACTATCTCATTGGAAGCCACCAGAACAAGGTATCATTAAGTTTAATGTAGATGTCTCCTTTGATCATTTATCTAACAAAGTAGGTAGTAAACTAATAATTCTTGATTATACATGGGATTGTGGAGGCATCACAGGAACCTACTCGGATGGAGTACTAAATACAGAACAAGGGGAGTGCATGGAAATACGTAAAAAAAAACAAGTCATGTTAGTTATTGATTCCACAAACTGTAGTCTGTTTTCTTATGGATTAGATTTGGGGATAAATGGTAAAATGTCCCAAAATATATCCCAAGCTTGCAAAAATTCCCCAGACGTTAGATACTAGATCAAAATGCCCCAATCAGTTAGATTTTCCGTTAGAGAGAGTTAGTCGAAATAGCCCTTCAGGGTACATTGTTCATAATTTAGGGTTCAGTGTTTCAAATTCAGGGTTCAGGGCTTAGGGTTCAGGGTTCAGGATTTAGGGTTCAGGTGGTGGTGCGGTGGTGGCAGCGGTGGTGATGGTGGTGGAAGTTGTGGCTGTGGCAGTGGCAGTGGTGTTGGTGGTGGATGTTCTAGTGGTAGTGGTGGTGGCGGTGGTAGGGATGGTGGTGGTGGGGTGGTGGTGGTGGTTGGTGGTTGTTCGTTTGGTTGTGGCGATGGTAGTGGCGGATTGGGTAAAAATGCCCCAATAAATTATCATTTTGATTAAAAGGATAAAAATGGAATTTCAAAACTCCACTGACCGGTCAAGATTCCCAATTTTGATCAAAATGCCCCAGAAGTAACGGATGGTGGCATTTTGATATATTCCCTAACATCGTGGACATTTTCATAAGGTGGGGGTCGATTTTGGGGCATTTTGCATCATGTATTTGGGGATGAATGGTAAAATGTCACAAAATCGATCCCAACCTTGTAAAAATGCTCCGGACTTTAGATAATAAATCAAAATGTCCCAATCCGTTAGATTTTCCATTAGAGGGAGTTAAATAGTCGAAATTGCCCTTCAGGGTACATTGTTCAAAATTTAGGGTTCGGTGTTTAAAATTCAGGGTTCAGGGCTTAGGGTTCAGGTGGTGGTGGTGGCGGTGGTGCGGTGGTGTTGGTGGTGGCAGCGGTGGTGATGGTGGCGTCGGTGGTGGCGGTGGCGGTGGTGTTGGTGGTGGTTGTTCTAGTGGTAGTGGTGGTGGTTGGTGGTTGTTCGTTTGGTGGTGGCGGTGGTAATGGCGGATTGGGTAAAAATGCCCCCAATAAATTGTCATTTTTATCATTTTGATTAAAAGGATAAAAATGGAATTTCAAAACTCCATTGACCGGTCAAGATTCTCAATTTTGATCAAAATGCCCCAAAAGTAAGGGATTGGGCATTTCGATATATTCCATAACATCAGGGGCATTTTCACTAGGTGGCGGTCGATTTTGGAGCATTTTGCCTCTTATCCCTCGGATTTGTTATCCAAAAAGGATTGGCAATGCAGCTTCTTGTCTGTTTGTCTTCTATTATTTTGTGATCTTTTGAGCTCAAAAGTAAAAGGAGTTTTTAGAAATGACAACCGATAATAACCGAGGAAGGATGGTAAACATTTCGTACACAAGCTTAAACAATGTTCGGAAAGCTAGCAAATTCCTGAAACCATGTTCGCAAAAGACGGCCAGAAGTATTCTCTCATTTGCTTCTAGAAATCATATACTTTAATATTTTTTACCAGCCTAGAAGGTAAGGTGTATCTAAAAACTCTTTAGTCAGCTTCAATTGAAGAACTTCGACAAAGGAAAGGACTTTTAAAGATAAGAGCACAAGAAGAGTTTACACAAAACGCAATACGGAGAGCAATCTGTTACACTTAGATGCTGATGCATGTGGTGTGTGGCCGTGGTGGGGGGCACATTACAGACCAATGCTTCACGGTTTTCACACCATATTTGTACTCCTTCGACTTGCAGGGTTTCTATGAAATGTATCTTATTTATTTTTTTAATTTCTTAAAAGCCCAACTATGGACTAGGCTTGTCATTTCTGATCCAGTAGTATCTGTTGACTAGGGGTGAGCATGGGCGGGTATGGACCGGTTTTTGCCTCATCCGCATCCAATCCATTGCACTACGGATTTCAAATTTGGCATCCGCATCCAATCCATATCCAACGGATTTGCATCCAATGGATACACGGATGGATGATTGGATGTGAATAATCCAATGGATTTGTTTTAATTAAAATTTATAGTAAAGAAAATAAAGCTAACACAAATGACTCCTTATAAAACCTACATATCCTATATATATATATATATATATATATATATGTATACAAACATAAAAATGTCATGTACAACACCCAAAGCAAACATCTTTAAAATTCCTAAATGATCCATAGTATTTTCTAGAACTATATAAATGCCCTTAATTTAACGGATATGGATGTCCAACGGATTTTCAAGGTTGCATCCGGGCCCGATCCATTATCCGTTGGATTTCAAAAATTCCATCCGCATCCATTCCATTAACGAACGGTCCGGGCATCCATCCGCAAATGAACGGTTGGTCCCGGTTAAATCCGCGGATTACGGGCCAAATGCTCACCCCAACAATGTTGACATTGCTAGTTGAACTTTGCTAGACCCACCCAAAAGCAGCACCGAGGTGGGCACCGAGAAGGGGATCGGACGGTCCGGTGTGTCTCTCAACATTGGAATAGCCGAATAAGGGAGTGACACGTGCCCAGCTCGGTTGAATCTTTTCGGTGCATCATCATTTTCGATATTTTATTGACACAGTCTCAAATTGTTGCCAATGGCTTTTGAATTATTATTTTATAGAGATCTTGTACTTCCGTATTACACCAAGTTCAAAGAGTTTTAGAGTTGAAATGAAGAAAGAATTGTTCTTGATTTGATTCTTAAGTTTTTTTTTTTTTTTTTTTTTCTGTGTTACAACTTTACATACAATGCAACCCAAACGCTTCTGCTCTTTCTCTGGGCACCATTTTCAGACTAAATCCTGCACATATGAACATGTAGACTTCATCATGATCGGACGTTACAAACCAAATGGTAAAGGCAGACACGTCAAGAGAAACAACAAACACTTACTGCTGGAATTCTATGTTGATTTCAGAAGCAGATGCGTCCGCAATCATGGCAAACGTAGCAGCGGATAGAGTCATCGTTGTATTTGCAACAACTGGATATGAAACCGAACTAACTCCTCGGTCAACAATAGTAACCGCAATCGTAACACCAAGTATACAAACTCCTTGCACCGAAGCACTTATGCATCTCACGAGATATTGTCTTCCGCATGAAGCTCCATTATCCCAAATGCCTTCACCGGCTGATGCAAATTGATTGTTAGCTGGAAACTGACTCACGTCAGTACTGTAACAAGCTGTAGCTGCATATAAATCATAGAAAAATCAACAGAAGTTGTTGTTTTATATATGTTACTTGTACGATTCTTCTGATAAGAATATGCATGGGATACTTACGTAGATATGGGGGACTGTATCTAGTTGCAGTTCCGACATCAGCACCGGAGAAATCAAAGAAGTTTGTGATGATAAAGAGGAAATGGAGAAGGTGGTGGTGGTGGTGAGATTTCGTCATGGTACACCAACGACTGGTAGGATGATCGGGTTGTTTAAAAAATCATGACCTTTCCCCACGTTATAGTGGAAGAGTACTTAACGTTATGTGTACGACTAGTCAATGATTGGAAATCTTTTGTACCAGTACAAACGGTTGAGTATAAATAATGGATAAGTTGAGTATTTTAGAATAATTCATGATGAATAATAATATGAAGGCAACGGGGCAATGGATATTAGCATAAATGGGTCAAATTAACATGTAAAATGGTCATAGCCGAACCGGGATTGAAGGCCGAAATTTAAAAGAAAAATTTTAAACAAATATTTTGCATCGACAAATAATGAATCCAAAGACATGTTTATCTTACTATAATAAAGAAAAGACCCCTTTTTTGGTGAAGCCTTCTTTTGGTGAAGCTTTTTCATGACAATAACACCCCCATTAACTAAGCTTTTTAGTTAATATTTGTATATTCTGAGGGAATACCATCGTTTAAAAAATACATCAAAAAAATTAAAACTTAGATATCTTTAAAAATCTCAGTCGGTCAGAAGAACGCAGCCCTAGCTCCATTGGTCATCCCCGTTCCCCCAAAGTTTAATGCGCTCCGGGAGGTCCAGGGTTCGAGTCCCCAATGGCGTAATATCATTTGAGAATTAACATGGAAGGTAGTGTTAATTTGCCCCCTTGTGACACAATCTCGCCCCCTCCCGCTCGTTTCGCTCCCCTTGGCAAGGTTTTCATGAGGCCCGCTGGTAGACTAGCACATCAACCTGTTCAATTAATGTAGTAGTATGTCGTTGGAGCTTAGCTTGTTAGGCTTCCAACTAGTTTCATGTAATACTAATATTAATAAAAATATAAGTATTTAAAAATACACATCGGATTTTTGCAAAATTGATATATTTGGAAAGCTCTTTAAATTATCTATGTAATGAGTATAAACAAGGATATTAAATTTTTATTTTAAGATTTTTTTTCCCATTATTATCAAATTTGGTGTTGTTAAAAGAATCCAATTCAAGCATGTGCATCGCACATGTGGCCTTACTAGTTTAGTAAAAAAAAAAAAGACAATTCCAAACGATATGCTCATTGTGTATGCTTTTGGATCAGTTGCACGGGAATTTGTTGGTCCTCCCCAAAAGCAAGAACAATTGAGTTGAGAGAAAATGGGTCATTTGTCCAAAAAAAAATTAAAACACGGTTAAAATTGAAAAGTAAAAAAAAATACGGGTGAAATAGCCAAAAAAAAAATAGCAAGGATGAAACTGAATTCATCCCATACTTTATACTTAAAAAAATAGCAAGGATGAAACTGGATGCATCCTATGTAAAATAAAAATAAGAAAAAATATTTGAAAATGGACAGGATGAAACTGGTTACATCCTTCCTATTTTTAAATTTTTGTCCATTTAAACAGTATCTTTTTAATTTTTGACTATTTAAACATTATCAAAACCTAAGTGTTTTTTTCACCCAGGAATTGTTGATTTTGGTCTTTTTGACCAATTTTGTGTTGATAAGAAGCAAGAAAAAGTACTTACAGAATTAATCCCGGACACGTCCGCTGATATACAACTTCTTCAAATGGTAAACGTCGATTGATTGCAGTATCTTCTGATCTGATGTTGCTGTAAGAAAAACGCAGGACACTAACTACACGATGTGCCATGTACACCAACTTCTTTAAGAGTTAAGAAACGAATATATATAGCACAAGTATATTAGGGTTTTGACCATGTTAGCTAGGGAGATGAGGATTGATAGGAGATGACATATTCATGCGAGAAATTCTCAACTAAAAATGGTATTCATATATTTGTACGGACGTGTGAATATTTTTAGTAGGTGAGCAGACCTTGTCCAACATACCCATACCCGTTCGAACAAATCTGGGTAACTTATATGGATGTCTACTAATCACAATACTTCAAAGAGTTCTCCATAAGGGAAGTCTTTGTTCCTTTAAAGTAACAAGAAGAAAACTAACAAGGAAAAAACAAGTCAAGATTCCACGTACTGGATAGTCTGTTTTCGCATCATCCGAAAAGGATTGGGACTGCAGCTTGTTGTCTGCTTGTTTTCAATTATTGTATGTTCTTTTGAGCTCAAAAAGCAAAAAACTAGGTATAATCACAAG
Source organism: Papaver armeniacum (assembly GCA_023531295.1). Taxonomy (NCBI): domain Eukaryota; kingdom Viridiplantae; phylum Streptophyta; class Magnoliopsida; order Ranunculales; family Papaveraceae; genus Papaver; species Papaver armeniacum. Next base: position 51,895 of record JAJJWW010009243.1, read on the forward strand.
TGAGAACCGAGGAAGGATTGTAGAGATTTGGTACACGATGTTCCGATCCACCATTGCGAATTTCTGAAACCATGTTCGGGAAATACATGTAGAAGTTCGTTTTCAGAAAAGTAAACAAAATCTTTCTCAAAAAAAAAAATATATTCTTTTTTACTACTTTAAAAAGAAAAATCATTCTCAAATTTTGCTTCCAACTTAGAAAGTACTGTTTAATATGTCCAACCAAACACCATTTTGCACTTTGACAATTGGTAGGAAAATTAATTAGTGCCCAATAGTAAAGATGGTGGTGCACATAGTGGATGGCACTATACCCACACTTGTCGGGGTATTTTAAACCACAGAATTTGATAAAGCCATACCAATTCTGATATTGCTTAACAACCATACACAAGAATCAAATTTCACAACCGCATTGATTTGCCAGAACAAAATCAACAAATCTTCTTTACAAACTCTACCACTTGATATATCAACGAACATGATTATACCTTCCTACCTGTGTCAGACCCTGCAAATATTCATATAAAAAGTTTCATCATGCGGAAGAAGGATCTCTCGGTCTCTCTTCAGAGCAAGAAACACAGCAATACATCAAATTATAAGGGAAAAAGACATACCAAGAAAATAAGACATACTTAAAAGGCGTATAATAGGAGAAAAAAAGTGGAGAAACAGTAACTTACTGCTGGAAGTCAATATTAATATCTGTCGATGCAGATGCATCTGCTATCATCGAAAAGGCAGGTTCAGAGAGAACAATAGTTGTTCCTAAACTCGATGGTCGAGATACAGAAGTATTTGCCCGATCAACAATCTTAATCTGAATTGTTACACCCGAAATACACGCTTGTTGCTTCGAAGAACTGATACATCTGACTAGGTATTCCCTCCCACATGATGCTCCATTATCCCAAATTCCTTCTCCAGCTGATCCAAAGAGATTACTCGTAGGAAATTGAGCTTGATCATTTCCGAAACAAGCTGAAGCTGCATTTGGAATCCCACATAATATCAATAAAATATACAGCAAACACCTTTTAGCACAACCATAATTGAAAAAAGAAGAAGTGAGTTGTCTGGTGTGTAATTTCAGTTCTAAGCTGGTTGAAAGCCTTAATTAGACATAAAAACCTACACATGTTATTTATCAATCATGTAAAAACTTACGTATGTACGGGGAACCGTATCGAGCAGCAGTGCCAACATCACCATTGGAAATAATGAAGAGATCTGCAAATATCAAGAAGGGGAGAAACCATTGAAGGAAGAGAAGCTGAAGCATTGACATTTCAGTTTAGAGAGATTTTAGCCTTTCTTGCAATGTTATCTCATCTCTTACAGTCAACTGCTAGAAAAAGTCTACTATTTCTAAATTAATATGTGCATTAAAAATGGATGTAACAACAAATCAGACTTCAACATGGACGGCTGTGGGAACATCCAGTATCACAGGAAAATTGCTAGGCAATCAGTTTGAGGTCAAGTTGACTATCCAAAGTCTAGTTCCTATCACAAGGATGATTAATGAATAAAAATAAACTTTATTTATAACTTGGCCCATGTTTCTTAGATAAATAATTGCTCAGAAGGTTCCAAACTAAACTAGTTCTCTATAAACTAACAGGAAACCAAAATTAGAATCTCTATGAATTGATTATTATTCAAAACTTAACAACCCTATGTCAAAATCACAATCAACGAGGGCATAAGAAGGCTTTACTGATAATTCAAGATAACAATAAACGTGACTCGATTATGTTTCAAGCAAAGACTAGACAAAAGTGAGAATATCCTCAGAAAGTTCTATGGAAAAAAAGTAACATATTATAGAAAAGTGAAGATACGTGATTTAAATAAAGAAGATTGAGTGAAAAAATATGAAACATATGTCAAGAAGTGCTAGAAAGATAAGGTTGTAGAATGATCAAAACCAAGATTTACGGCGCCAATGTTTTAGGACAAAACATGGGTTAATGATTATTTTATGATTGATTATGCCAAAATTAACTGCATAAAGTAAAAAAAAAAAAAAAAAAACATGTTATGGTTGACTTTCGAATAAAAAACACGAAGAAAACAATCCTGTTTTAAATTGAAAATAATGGAACCAACCGTTATAATGGTGTTTATAGCTGAAAAACTCCATCTGAAATCTGATGCTGAGCTGAACCAAGGGTTCAGACTATCTTTTTGGGAGCTGAGTTTAATACGGAATCTCCAACGAGAAAGTATTCAGCCAAGAATAAATGAATTTCAATGAACTAAGTCATATATGAACTCAACAAGAAGAAAAACAAAAATCAGACCAAATATCTCATTGCTACCCCAGGTCCGTTTACCAATAGATATGTTTTTATTATTTTTACCACAAAAATTAGTAATACCAAGTGATATGGATTCTTAAACATTTATCACAGATCAGCGTGCAGACAGATTTTAGTTTTACCATTGAATGCAGTCAATATCAGCTTTAACTCTTAAATAAACAATAAGCTACTCCCTGTATTTCCCCTTTCTTTAAAGAACTAGCTGGTAAACCTAATGCAAAGTTTAGTTGGACTCGTGATTCTTGAAGCCAACCACTCATGCTGATATCATGTATAACAGCAGAATAGAACAAAAGTTTGCTGGAACTAATACCTAATACTACTATAGTATAACAACTATCATGCCAAAGAATTTCAAGTAATCTTAGGATCATTTTCTCGGAACATTTAGAACTACTACTGTTGTATACTGTTTTCCATAAGCAAAAAATAATTCTGGATAACTGAAGCACCAAATTAATTCATTTATACAATGTAATGCCAAAGCATCTTGCATCAAAAGCATATATAGGTTCTAGGACTATCATCATTAGATTCATAACGGTGATACACGAGTATACTATCGTAACTTCTGAAAGCGAATGTCATTGAACTAACAGCTATATTATAAAGCATCATCCAATTAGAAATAAAAACATAAACAAGGTTAGGTTACGTAACAGAAACATTCACTAACAACTGAGAGCAAAAATATTAGCCAATTCAAAAGCCATACATACCTAGTACTAGCACTTCTTCCTACATTTCATTTTCTGGAGATATTTCTCTGGTTGTTTATCCCAAGCGATGCAGGTGAAAATTAGAATCCTAGAACAGGAGTTATCTGCTATTTGGAAGAAACTCCCCACACAAATAAAGAAACAAAATGATGTTGTTATCACTCCAGCTGCAGATGTCTAATATTCCTCTCCTTTGCCCAGATGCTTGTAGTGCACCCAACCCCTCAGCTTGCTCCTCATCCCAGGCTATTAGGGGGATACTTGCCGTGCCCTCACATTCACCTGCATATGATCTAAGAATTAGTCCAATACCACATTTATTTGCACTATCATGGAAGCTAGCATTAAAATTTGCCTTAACAAAAGGAAAACTAGGATTACTCCATGTTAAATTCCTGTTCACTCTGATAATTCCAAAGTGTCTATTAGTAGCATTACTAGAGAGATACTTTTCCCAGTCAAGCTTGTATTGTTTAATTTGGTTAACCACCAAAGCTGCCGGAATAAGAGTATATCTCGAAAACCAGAGTATATCTTCTTTTCCAGATAAACCACATCATAAACAAGTTTTTGTCTTTGCATAACATTACAATGCACTGCAGAGAACCATTCATAAAACCATACATATATGTCTTTATTATGAATTTGGTTAGAAATTCAAGTAAATTCCATATTTTTCTAGCACAGCTAGAATCAACAAACCTTGGGTAACCCCACCCCCTATAGCAATCATTAAAAAGATGAGACAAATACTTGTACCTACTCAAACTACATATGTCAGTCAAAACTCATCATTCTCGCTATTAAAGATTGGCAATGCAGTTATAGAAATTGCAGGTTCTACGATTTCTCATTAAAAACTAACAGTTGTTTTCCAAAAGGCCTAAAAAACTCTAGATGTTACGGCAGATTTGGATTTAAGATAGCCTACTAATATGAACAGTACTAGTACACTACTGAAAGTAAGCAGTAAAGAGAGAAACACAAACCTCAGTATATGTTTTACGAAATTGCTCATTTTCTCTAAAATGACGCTGCACCTCTTTAGCAGTATCTTAGACTGGTAACTGAGGCAAGTGGAAACAACAATGAAAAGAAAACATATATCATGTAAAATATCATCTTGTGGATCGAAGTTGTAGTCCTGTAAAGAGAACAAAAAAAAAAGTGGTACCTTGGGACCGCTTGAGAACCTCCTTAACATGGATCGAGAAACACGTCTAAGCGCCATGCCTGGAAGAGAAAGATCTATGAGACTCTTCTTTGGCAAATCACTCAACATAATAATTCTAAAATCAGAAATATATTTGTCCAGAGTATGAACAATACCAAAAAAAGAAGAAAAAAAAAAGAACTACTGATTGTACCAACTCAATCAAGAGAGATCAATACAAAAATTAACACAGACTAACTTCAAGAATCAGCTAACTAAAACTTACATAGAGAAGAGATCAAAGAACCTTCAGGCAGGATTTCAAAATACTGATACAAGAATTAACACAAACACAAGACACTTAAAATATTTAACCATCCCAACTCTCTCTTTTTATGTCGAGGCTGTAGGTACAATCAAGCAAAATGAGGCAACAAGCCATTACATGAAGCTTGCGCTCAATATAAGTAACCCATGCACGGTTTGTGGGATGTTTCAATGAAATAAGTACAGACAGGGAAAAAAATAATGGATTTGGAAACAACTTTAGCGACACTATCTTATAAAAAGTGGAAATTAGCGTGCATGGAAAAACCAACCAAAACCATATGAAAGAAGAATAAAGAGTAGAGATGGGAAAAAGCAAGCAAAGTTGCGAGTAATAGGAAACAGCAACCCTAAGCCAGAAGTGAAGCACGTTTTAGTGGTGAAATTTTAAGCCTCAAACCACAGAGGAGAGGATCGAACAGCTCATAAAGGAGGTTGTTAAGCTCACTGATGTTTTCAAAACCATCAAGGATTATGTCTTCATATGTACACTGATGTTGAATACAGGGAGATGATGAGGTCACATAAGAATTGAGCTAAATTATAATACAGATTGACTTAATCCTAAATTAAAAACAGATCGATTTAACTCCAAAATCAAATGCAGATCCGATAACTCCAAAATTAATAATATACATCAGGGAGAAAGTAGTAGGCAATACCTAATCTGATCAGCAAATAGCATGATCATGCATTTTTTAATTCTATCTGCTACCCACTGAAGTACCAAACTCTGATGTGAAGTTAAAAGCTGAACCAAAGTTCACACTATCTTTTGGGAGCTGAGTTTAATACTGTATCTACTACGAGTAGAAGTATTTGCCAACTCAAAAACAAGAAAAAACAAAAATCAGATCAATATCTTACTCCTAACCCATGTCCGTTTACCAATACTACATAGGGAGACAGATTTTACCATTGCAATAATAATGTCTAGGATGCTTTAACTATTAAATAAACAATATGCTACTCCCTGTATTTCGCCTTCCTTCAAAGAACTATCTGATAAGCTCAGTGCAATTTTTAATTTGACTCATGATTCTTAAAGAAGTTTGCTGGAACAACACCTAATAGTACTACTATAGTATAACTATTAACTACTATGATGCCAAGGAGTTCTAATCTTAGGATCAGTTTTCCAGAATGTTCAGAACTAGTACTTTTATATACTGTTTTCCATAAGCAAAAATAATAACAAATAATTAATCCTCTCTTTTATGAACCTCTTACAGTTAAGGATATACTGTTACTCCTCTCTTTAACAGGTTGAATATTCAGGTCAAGTGGTGGTAATCAACTGCCTGATTACCAATTTGTATATGTTTTCGGCACCAGTAGTTTGGTGCCCTCTATCATACTCATAAGCATGGGTGAATCAGCACTATAATCCAACTGAAGTACCAAACCCATTTTACCAGAAGAAAAATATTATAAAATATCCCTCTCTTTTCTCTAAATTCAGTTACTAATTGTGCTAAGTGCCCAGCTTGTTGCTAGGCTACCCACCAACTTATTGAAATTGGCTTTCTTGCCATTATTGGAGTTTAATGAAAAAATAGAAGATCTTTTTAAATTAAAAAAAATTGTGCTTTTACTTTACATGTGTATCCATTCCTATAGATAATGTATTCCCGAAGCATCTCGTATCAAGCCTATATAGGTTTTAGGTCATAACAGTGATAAACATGTATTCCATCGGGACGTCTAAAATCAAATGGTGATTGAAGTAACAGTCGGATTGTAAAGCATCATCCAGTTACATAACAGAAACATTAAATAACAACGAATCAGAACAAAATTATTAGCCAATTGAAAACCCATACATACCTAGTGATAGGTACGATGAACCCAGGCTGCATCTTCCTTCATTTCAATTCCTGGAAAGACTTCTCCAGTTGTTTATCCCAAGCAATGCAGGTGAAAATTAGAATCCTCGAACAAGAGTTACTTGTATATGGAAAAACTAAAATTCGAAAATTCCTTTCCCACGGTGAACATCTACTTACAACTCCAGCCCAAACACAAAGGAAACAAAATGATAACAATTGACAACTCCAAAAGTTAAACGGGGTATTATTCCTTGAGAATGAATTGCTGCCTTCCTCATTAAACTCGCTGAGAGGTTATATTTACATCTCTAGAAGGCGAAAAAACATTGCTGTTTTTATCTGGAAATTCACTAACATTACATGGCAAAACTTGAAATGAGTATGCGCAACAATTTACACTCAGCCTGAATTGAGCTTCGAGAATCTACTCTTGAGATCCGCAGCCAAATGGCTCATACCAGCTTTGTAGAGATCCTTTGATACTTTGATATAAACAGGAAAATTGGGTTTGAGCCCCTTTTCAATCATAAGAACAAGAATATCTCGAGCATCGAGCAACTTTCCCTTTTTATGATGAAGGCTTGCAAGCAAACTATAATTCACATTACCAGAGTACTTATACTTCACAGCCATATCAACAACGTATTTATATGCTTCCTGGAATCTATTAGAGTTAAAGTAACCCTTGATGAAAGCTGCATGAGTCGTTAGCCGAGGTTCAAGACCTCCAGAAATCATCTGATTAAGGAATTCCATTGCAAAATCCAACCTATTTTGTCGACAGGCATGAAAGATGAATATCTCAAAGGTAATAGCATCAGGCATATACCCCAACTCATTCATTACCTCAACCAAGCTACAAGCTTCGCCAATTCTTCCATCCTTGCAGAGGCTACCAAGCAAATAGTTGTAAGTATTAGAATTCGGGTAACAACCAAATCTCTTCATCTCGTCAAACAACTCCCTGGCTTCTTGAAACTCACTACCACGACACTTGGCCCATATGAGAACATTGTAATAAGAAGTCCTCCTTGCTGTTTCCTCCATTACAAAGACAGCCAAATCGAAAGCTTTCAATATACATAACATCTTAATCAAATAAAATATCCCAGAACTCCCAGCTGAACCTCCAGTTTCATTCAACAATTCAACAATTTTTCTCACATTATCCCTACCGTTAAATTCATCCTCTAAAGAGTCAGCTAGAAATGCAAATGCGTTTTCAGATAAGCAAATTCCTTTTCTAGAAAAATCCTTAAAAAGACGCACCATCGAATCATAATCCTCAACTCTACCTAGATTATCAATAATCATACTACAAAACACAGAACTCCTCTTAAAATTATGTGTTTCACTAAGCCAGCAAAAGAAATGCAAACCTGACACTCCATCATAATTCAAGCGCCGAAAAACCTCCCTAACTAAATCAAGAGAGATATTCACATCCATCAGATTAATCTTATTCCCCAAATCATTTTCATCTCTTTTTATCAACTCTACTATTCGAACAACCTTATTTTCCTTCTCCTCATTCACATTAACTAAATCATTACCATTTCTTCTTCTATCTAATCCAAATTTAAGATTAACAACATTATCTAACTCCTCTAATTCATACTCTTGTTTGGAAACCAATCGCCGCTTAGACGACGACCACAAATCATCAGTAAAAAATCGACTAAAAATGGGGCAAAATAACAAATCAAGATTTAAGATATTAGAGTATCTACATTTACCGGTGGTTCTTTGAGCAGCAGATGACAATGAAATTGATTGGAATAAGTAGATAGTGTGATTAAACTTTCTCTGAATGAGACGTGAGATTGTAGCCACCATTAAGAAAACAGAACTAGGGTTTATGGTTGGGATTGAAGTGTTGAAATGGGAATAGAAATCACAGATCAAGAGAAGAGAGTGTTGCGGAAGATTGTTAGGGTTTAAGAAATACCTGAAGTTTTGATTACTGTTTGAAATTTCCATCCCACATAGAGAGAGAGGGGGGAATGGCAGAAGAGAAGAGAGACAGGGTTTAACGTTTGAGAAGAAAGAAATACAATAGCTTGGATAGGGATAATTTCGTAATTTGGTGAATTTTCTAGTGGGCTTGTGCTGCTATAGTTTATGGCTTTAAGGCGCATTTGGATACCAAATGCAGAGATAAGCAAAGATATTTTGCTTCACAAAAAGTTGATTGTTTTGCTTCTAGAAGTTGTTCTGAAGTTTTATATACAAATTAACTTTTTGCTTTTTCATTTCTAGAAGTCAAAAAGTTATCTTTACATGTGTATCCGAACGTGCTATTATGCTCTAAATTGCATAGACAAACCGATCCACGTATTTCTATTTTTTCATTGAAGTGAGATGGAAAAATCCAGGTAGAAGAGCCTCACATACATAGAGTATAAAACATCATTTCATATCCATAAGAAGCAGAAGCTATAGGTTTGTTCAGGCAGCAACGTGGACAAAAAAGAACAAACTGAACAATAAGATTGTAAAAGTTTAATAAAGATTATGAATGGGAATTTAGTTGTTATTTATTGGCGTAGTAAACCTCTTTTGGAAGAAGCAGATAGATTAGTTAACTTTTGCCAAAACTTTTTAGGTTTTCATTTTGTTCCTAGAACATGAAATGCAGTGGCAGAAACACTGACAAAGAAAGCGAAACCTTTTAGTTGTAATTTAGATTGAGAAGGCACTATCCCTTTTTGTAATAATGCGCATAAACTCTCAGTAGATGAATCTAACATTATGAGAGGTTTCTCCATCCCTCCATATTAGATGGATCTACTAATAATGTAACGTGGGCTCATGCCAACTTCTAGTTCTTTTTAACAAAATCTCATACGTATAAAATTAAAATAAAACATCATTTCCAAATTAGATAAAATTACTGTTACATCAGTTTGTTTAAAAGTATTTTAATATTTAGTACCTAGTTCAATATTATTCATTAACAACTACAAAAGAATAATATGACATATGTGTTGGTTAATTTGCGAATCAACCTAAAATATAATCAACTCATGTTGTCTAAAAATTGTTTTGTTTGTTGAATTTTAAAAACACAGTTAATTATTGATCAATAGTATGGCAGTAACACAACATATACAACAGTAAGTTGTACAACAAAATTTAGTTACCCTTGTGACCGTTAACATGTTACGCTCGTTTTTAAAACATTTCAAACAAAGGTTCTTTTACAAGATAAAAACCAAACACCTCACACAAGTATGATAACACCTTTTCTAATAATAATATATCTATAATATTAGAATACGGAACATACAAAAAATAGACGTGCACAAATGTTATTTTCAGGAAACACATTATGATTTGAAAACATCCTTGTTACTAATGATATTTGTAACATAAGACGGAACTACATTAAATCCACACTAAATAATATATTTTTATCTACTTGGTGACAAATAGTATCAGCTAGATACTTTTTATTTATCTTCCTATGATGATGAATCGACACGTTCTGGTCTCAAAAGACATAACCAAAATTAGCACAACTATTTTTGAATTCCCTCACTTCTTTAGACAAATACTCCCTTGAGCTCCTAACATCTATATTGGCATAGCTTGGAGGTTCATATGCAATTAAATCGGTATTGATGTCGAAAAGTAACCATTATCCCCACCTTTAAATTCATCCTCTATAGAGTCGGCTACAAATGCAAATGCATTTTTGTTTGGGGACCCCAAAAGATGGTGGAAATGTTCTTTTTGGATACAAAGACTCATGGGCATGTACGATCCATAATACTATCATAAGTAATCTCAATCCGTTTTTGTTTTTTTATTTAAGTGTGTATCTATCTCAAATTTGCGTCAAGTGTTTGTATTTCTTTTCATTTTATTTTTTTTGGTATTTAGGATCACAAGAATGCCATCTGTCTCATGAGGCGCCAAGCTTCATGTTCAGTGACTAAGAATTGGGATCTTGAGGATGAATGTGACGAGGTGAAAGTGATTGTCAAGAACTCCCACAGTTGTGGGCTGCGGTGGAGAGTTCGAATATTGAGCATGATAGAGTTACCGTGATTCGCATTTTGTGAGAGGATCACGGAGAGATCGATACAATGTTATTCCCATTGGTGAGATGGTGATAACTCCGATGATGCTCATCAAATTCTAGGCCTCGAGGTTGAGGGAAAAGAAATCAGTGAGGGCTTCGATAATAAGATTTCTTGGGAGAAAATTTTCAAATTTAGCAAGAAATTGTTCGGTTGGGATCAGACTGAGACGAAGTCTATGCTTGTGATGAAGGATAGTCGTCTAAGCAAGAAGTTTAATTTGAAGCAGTTGAGGGACACATTATCTGGGACCAAGAAAATCTTTGATAAGGAAGGAAGGGTGAACTCGGTGCGAATCAATGCTACAACGTCAGCTTATTTTCTATACGTCCTGGGCAAATGTATCTTCCCCGAGCGATTCAGGAAGCTTGGTCGACGTCGGTTATATGCAACTATTGGATCCCTTAGATAAGATGCATGAGTATTCTTGGGAATACTGATGCAGTCGCCTTCTTGAACAATAAGTTGACAAAGGGTTCAAGGGCACTCACTGCGCAAGTTAACGGAAATATATGTCTCTTCCAGGTAATTTTATTGTCTAAATCATTTATATTTGAAAAATTCTCGTAAGATAAGATTCTTACTAAACTTTGTGTTTGCATAGGTTTGGATATATGAGCACTTCCCTACTTTGGTGAAAGCCAACTCCTACATCAAAGTGGATGAGAATGTTGCGATTGATTAGTCAAGAGGGCAAAGATACGGTTTTAAGGGTGGTCAGGATAAGGAAATGCCGCAACAACTTATCAAAATCCGAATCGCCATCGACAAATTGACTGCGGATGATATGACATTTGATCCGTATCGAGATGCTAGAAATCAAGGTTTAATCCAAAGGAGAGATGAATTTGCATTATACTACGGACCCTTGTTGTGCTCCCATGGATATTCAATGTACGATCCACATCGGGTAATGCGACAATTGAGTTACGCCAAGAAGAACCTCATTTCGATGAAGATGAGTCGTTCTTTAAAGTGTTAAGGGATGACTGCAGCATGTCCAAAAAAACTATTAATGTTGCTTACGCTCCACCGCCAGCTCTAGAACATTGGAACGATAGACGTGGCCGTAACATCGATGTGAGTCTTTTGGACGAGGTGACCAAAGGTCATGAAGCCGATTAGAAATACATGATGTGGTACTTGGGCTGGGCTCGTCCCTACGTGATTAGGGGAACCTGAAGAAATTGGCTCGTATCGTGAAGATGGCATCGAAAGACCCAAAGAACAAGTCTTAAGTTCTTTGTAAGTATTTTAGAGTTGCTCTTACTGTTTTAAGATTACATTATCGAATCATTCTATTAATTGTTTGTTGTTTAATTGAAAATAGAAGGAGAATTTGAAGAGACTTGTAAGGGTGATGTGTTGCGCGAGAGAAAGAGGAGAGCCTTTGTCGATTGAAGAGCAAAGCAAGAACATTGACTATCCTAGCAATGTTGACAATGAGGATACCTAAGAGTTATTCAAGCAAGTTGATACTGAAGTAAAGAGGGAAGAAAAAGCCAGGAAGGAAGCATAAGCCAAGATGAATGCTGACAAAAAGAGGGGTCGTTCCATTGGTGGTGAAGGTAGTAGTAGTGGTGGTGCTCCTAAACGGGGTCGGGGTCGTGGTCGTGGTGGTGAATGAATGCAATCCTAGTTTATTTCTTTATGTTGTGGTAGACAAATGTTAAGGTTAACGGTTGGACAAATATTTTTTTTAAGGTTTATGGGACATGTTTTCGTATTTTGGACAAAAAGTGTTGGATTTCTAGTTGTTGAATGAATGGTTTGTTTAGCTATGTAAAGTTTCAATACTTGTGTCGGCATGCTTTTTTTAAGTTACATTGCCGACTAAACCAGAGCCGGAAAGGTTGTGAACTGTCATACTGCCGGCCCTGACAGCAGAAATTATTTGCATACCAGGGTCGGCAAGGTAATCAGATCAATACCTAGCCGACTGTTATGCAGCCGACAGGGTATTATGTTATCGACGTTGCCGGCTATGTGTTGCAGAAATACCTTCTCCTGATGCCTAAAATCATCATAAGGTCGGCATGGTAACAAAATTTTGACATTGCCGATTATATAATATCCGACATGCTAATGACCAAATACCTTTCCGGCGATTACACAGAAGAAAATGAACTCCTGATGCATAAAATCATCATAAGATCGGCATGGTAACAAAATTTTGACCACGCCGACTATAAAGTGGCCGGCATGCTAATGACCAAATACCTTTCCGGCAGTTACACATAAGAAAATGAACTCCTGATGCCTAAAATCAGCATAAGGTCGGCATGGTAACAAAATTTCGACCATGCCGGCCAGACTTAGCCTTCAAGATATCTTTGGTGAAATAAAAACGACGCGGCTTAATTCAAAATTCAAATTTTTTGCAAGTACAAATGCATTGATTGACTTGTACTTAGGCACTATAACGTCCAAATTTGGGCACCATCCTATAAATACACTACTTCTCTCTACAAAACAACACATAACTATTTGCATATACTCTCCAAAGCTCAAATCATCATACACTCCATCTAACTCACCCAATAGCTCTCTACATACAACAATGGATTCATTTGATTCAAATGAAGATTTGGCAATCACCAAAGCGTGGTACGCGGAAATTCGAGTTAGACATGAGTCCTCCGTAAGGGTGGATGCCGTAACCTTTTGGGCTAGGGTACACAACAAGTTTAGGCAAGAGTTTGGGAATCCTAATGGAAGAATTGTTCCACAAGTCCATGATAGGCACCTAGTCATCGAAAATGCGATACTTGCTTTTTTAGCTCTCCAACCCTCGATTTTCAACGCTACCAACTTCAACTTGTCCATTGAACAATTTGTAAGTATGTTTTTGGTTTATTTTACGTGATCCATGTTGTTTGATCTCCCTACTAAACACCACTAACAAATTAAGCTTGTGTTTTTTTTTTTTGTAGTATGAAGTCGTGAAAGCGCGCTACTTGGAGGAAAAGGGGAAAGCATTCGCAATCGATACAAGCTATGAATTTATGGTCTCCAAAATCCCGGAGTAAGCCCCGGACTTTATGCAGGCCGGAGATGAATGGGATTCCTCCAACGAAGATTGATGGTTTTAGTGTAGGTTTTGTGGGTAGATCTCTATGTAAACCCTCACAAGACTATAACTCGTCCACTAGGGTCGCCTAGGGGTTCAAAGGCTTGATGCACATGCTAATTGCATTCGTTTTTCCGTCGACAAGGAGTTAGGTTTTATCTTTCAATCAATGTAGTAACCAAAATTGCATGAATAAAGTGAATTACATCTTCCCATATTATGTTTCATTTGGTATAACTACAGGCCTACAAGGTTAAAAATCATTAGCATGCCGACAACAGTACCCGTATTGATGTTAAAAATTATTTGCATGCCGACTATATGATAGCCGGCATGGTAGGAAATATTTACATGCCGACCGTAAGATTGCTGACCCAAGATAGTCGGCATATTCTTCATTCAAAGACCCTTCCGGCCTAAATATGGTTGGCGTGTTATTCATCCGCGGACCATACCGGCTAGACTTAGTCGGCATCTTATTCAAACGTCGACCAAGCCGGCAGATCTTAGCCGGTACCTTATTCAAACCTGGACCTTGCCGACCTTTCGTATTTTCAAAACTAAACTTTTTGATCGAAATCGAACTCATAAGACAGATAAAAGGTTTAATCTACTGAATTCTCATTTACAAAATTTTAATCTAAACTCAATTAATTAACCTAATTAGAAACTTTAATGTTAATTAAATAAGGACATATTAGCCATTTAAAAAATACAAGATTAAGGGGTGGCTTCTTTTACTTCAAGATGTCTTGGGTTTTGTCTCATTAGGTATACCCCAATCAAGCCGGGTTCTATAGAAGGAAGGCAAATCAATAATCAAGCACGTAAACATTGTATATAGCTATGTACTGTACTATGGTACCATATATGTCATTAAAAAAATGATCTAAGGAGGGAGAATGAGATGTGGAGGTGTCTTGCTAAAGGTTCTTCTGCACCAGTCTTGAAAGGCTTTTCGAAGATCTGGACAGTTCTCACCGTCTTTCAAGAAACATTCATACCACGCCAACAAAAAACTCCGCTGATTTTTTGGCGTAAGTTCTAATACTGCCCTCTCAATGTTTTCTTCCACCACTTCGGGATCAAATGATTCAAGTTTTAGTAAGCGAGAGTAGTCATCAACTAGTGGCTGAAACCATGTCTGCAATAGTAGCTGACGGGTGCCCTTTGCAGGAAGGATTTCCCCGTTTCCTATACCAACAAGCAATCGTGTTGTTACACAGCTAACGAGATGGCGAGAGCGCGTCCTGGTTTTCTTGTGCAGGTTTGCAAGCTCTTGTTGGTTAGCCCACATCAATGCAAACTCCTCAGCTGCTTGTCCATCTGCCAGAATGTCAAGCAACCATAAAAGGTTATCGGTTTCTAGAGATATTTGTTCGTCCACTGGGGGATTGTAACACTCCGCGCTGTGATTTTCAGCCATCTTAAATAGAACCGGCAATGAATCTAAACAGCTTTGACATGAGGATAATATATATTTGTTGCATGTTTTGGTGAAATTCACATCACTAAGAAGACTGTTGTTTGCTCTTAAAAGTTTCAGCACCAACGATTTCCCCTCACGTCGACCTTCATCTCCCTTGGTCTTAAGAACCACCTCCATGATTTGGGCAAGTGTAGAGGGACACGATGCATCCGAACCTATAACCCACTGGACTACACCCCCCAAGTATTTTAAAGATGAACGCACAAACCGCTGGACAGCCCTCAAGTATTTTAAACATGAATGTACGCATGTCTGGACACAAATTAATTCAAGAACCTGCAAATCAAAAGTGTAAGAGTTAGTAGAAGACATTACATAGAAACTGTGCTGAGCAGAAAACATTTGCTTGATGGTAGGTTATGATAAATTTAGAGGATGTGGTGGAGACAATGATTCTGCGTCAGAGGAGCATTAGTTCGTGGTTGTTGTAACAAACTTAAACTTGAAGATACGACACTCCCAGATCATGAAAATATATAAACGCGATAATAAGATTCATATTGCTCATGCATGATCTAAATAAAGGGGACTCATTATTCAATCACTAGCAAGAACACAATTACCAAACGCATAAAGAAAGCAAACTTAGCGTAGCATCATAATACTCACACTCAAGAGTTGAACCTTAAACCCAAATGCCGAAGGATCCGGTGCCAACAAAAACGGGCGAACTAAAGAAGCCATAACAAGCACGGAATCCATAACCTTTGCTTGTGAAGAGTAGTTCGCGATACCCATGCATTCTTCTCTTTCATTCATGCAACTCATCATGAATCTTACGAAACCGATAAAGAAAGAAAGAAGCAGAATCAAAATAACAGTGTGTATTGATTGATAGAACCTTAACAATGGTATGACAGGACTCGCTGCATATTTTATAAGTGGGAACATAGTGGATAGATATTTGTTTAAGAATGGGATGATGTATACAAATACTAGAATACATATCTCTGTAGCTGAAAATTTCGGAGAATCATCTGGAGTAGTAGAATATTCACATAAAAAAGGTTGCCTTACGGATTGTATTCTTTGGCGCGAACAAGTGAGTGTATTGTAGGGTTTTAGGTGAAAGAAATTGGAGTTTGTGTTTCTGGCCGGTGACTAGAAGAGGATTAGGGAAAGAGCGGGAAGCGCTGATCAGAGATGTTGTGAGATTGGCATGGGGTGATGACAAAAGGGGTTTGAGTTTTCTAATGGATTGCTGTTGATAAGGATGGATTGGAGCAAGACGGAGCAGATTAACGCAAGAAGAAGAAGAAGAAGACATTGCGCTTGCTGCTCACTTGGATGTTAAAAGTTTTGTTCTTGGTCTTAAGGTAGGGTCTCTATATATAGGCTACTCAACTAGAGTTGTAAGCCCTTAAAAGGCTTCCTGTTATGGGAAAAATACGATTGAGTCCAAGATGGCCCTGTTTGGGATTGCTAAGAACAGCACAGCGCTGTCTAAAAAAAAAATTAAAAAAGGTTAAAAAAAAATTACCAAATTACTTTTTTGAAAAACATTGTTATTTTGGGTCAACTTTTAAAAGCACTATGTTGCTGAACTGCAATTTTGCAAGAAGTAAAAAGACTATTTCATCGATTATGAGCAGTGGAACGTGGAGGATTAACTTAAATCTTGACATGCTGACGAAGGAGGCAGCTTGCTTTTAGCTAGGAAGCTGTGAAATGGGCTAATACGAAAATCATATTTCCAGTCTCATAGCCAGTTGGTAGGAGATCTATGGTTGAAACTGTGAAACCAATCCCAGACTCTAGTGTTCATTGGGTTAGCAAGGGATTGCAAACTCTTTGACTAATAAAGCTTAGAGAGGATGAATCTGACTTTGAATATTATGACAATGATCCTCGATGTAGCTGGTTAGTTTCTTTTAACATATCTTCTCAGTTTTAACAAAACAAAATAGCAAGGTACAGTTTCTCTTTCACAGAAGTAGTATTGTTTTACTTGCATTTGGAAGTTGAGCAATCCAACATGAGCACAGATCAAAATTTCACTAAGTTTTCATTTAAAAGTCTGAAGCAAAATCACAACTTACTGTGATGATGTAGATGAATAATTTTCTTGCATAATTCTAAGACAGCCGACAAAATTTTCACACCCACTTTCCAAGAAAATGAACAGAAACATAAGAAAAACATTTCAGATAGAGAGAGAGACAAAGAGACAGTAAAATATACAAACCCTCACTGTGGAGAGGAGATCCCTTTACTTGATGATTATGACATGGAAGAAGCAACTCTGCCATAGACCTAGCTAGTAGTGTGAATAAGCTTACGCAGCTTTAAAAGCAAGGCATCCTGAAAAGCAGCAACATAGAGCACAATTGAGGAACAAAAAAGGAGGACTAAACAATACTAATAAATACTGGTGTACAGTGTATGTTTATCGCCACAGAAACCGTTAAAATTGTAAGGACATGACAAATGTTCGAAAGAAACCAAGCCTTCAATGCAGTTTCTTTTCCGGTAGAAAAATTTCAAAGCAATTGTAAGGAATATAATTCAATTGCTCAGACTCAAGGAGAAGATATGTTATTGCTAAAGTACACCACATGTACTAAGAGAACATCAAACGTGATCATAACATATGTTTAAGTATCCCCAGACCCAGTTATCAATAATTAAGAAACAACGGAGGTCCACATGAACATAAACCGACAAACAAACGAATATTTGTGCAATAAAATGCTGAACACTCGGTATCACGTTCTCATTAAGCTGACTTTTATTCCATACCTGGTAACTAAAATTTTTTCATTTGAACATGCTCACTGTGCGCTCTATGAAACTATCATGAACCTCCTAAGCTGATTAATGTGGGGGTGCCACAATGTTCGATAAAATGCTTATTAACACCAACCATAATGTATGCACATAACCAAAGCTAGAAATGGAACATCCATATATAAATGGGTTAGAAGATACTGTATGCAACCAAGGAGATTTAATTACTGAGGGAAGAGCATCTTATTCCAGTGTTTGAAAGTTGCTCAGACCCGAAATTTGAGGAGGAAAACAGTTATCTTATCATTCATCAACTGGTAACCTAAAACAGTAATGAATCATATTTATGAGAATAGATTGAAAGACGTACTCTAATTATGAAGTAATCTTCATGTGTGTCAGTCTTGGTAAAGCAGGACACTAGTAACTGCAAAAAACAGAAAAGCAGTTATCGAATCTAATTCCAGATTACAGCAATCCAATTCCAGATAAATATAAACAAACGTCAAAATGTAGATTACTCGCCACAGCAATTCTATTAGTAATATCCGCGTCATGTATGAGGGCATAAGAATCTTCTTGCTCCAAATCTTTGTCCTCTTCAAAGATCTTACTGATTTCTTCCTGAATTCTCTGAACCACGTCCATTTCAACCTTCAGCTCTGTTGTAGTAAATCTCCAATTATCACGCTCTCCATTCTTCATTTGATGATCAAACTTGGTTATCATGCCATTTGTTTTTCGTTTGAAATAAAAACTCGATCTCCATTCTTTATCTTAATTGTTATACCACCAAACCATTCTTTTCTCTCAACAAATCCAAAGATTTATGTACCATCAACTTCGGTTTTTATCAGGTCATTAACATTAACATTTATGAATCAGCTCTAAAACCACTCCCAAAAGACCAAAGGCTGTTATAACTTTAACAAGTAGTCTAATTTTATGAGGAATTAGTGAATTAACTTCAACCAACTTAGCGATCATCAAATTCTACGTCTGTTTCACAACATTAGGGATCAATTTCAAGGAACTGCAAACTTTCAATCTTGACACTGGAAGTGAGGGTGAGATGGAAATTTTGAATGGGGAGGAATACCTAATGAGATTTGAATAAGCCGTAATTCTTTGCTTCGATAATGGAGATACTACAATCCCCGTGAGGAGCTCCTCTACTCATTAACGGTTGCATTACCTGAACCAAACATGATATTGTTCAACATCTTTTTGACTAAACCCTAATTCTAAATAACTCGGAGAGTAGAAAGTGAATCTTAAAGAAACAGAACAGTACTTAAAAGAGAGGAATTGAAAATCTTACCGAAATCGGTGAGCAAAGCTGCAGATCCAGGTGTTTGAATTTGAAAAGAAAAAATGAAACGGGTTTTGGGGTTTCAGAATTTAAAAACTCAGCAATTTAACTCACACGGGCCACCCACGGAGTCAGCAAGGTGCCGATCCTGAGTAAGTATGGGTGGTGGTGAGCAAAGTAGTCGATCTCGGCGGATACCGCTGATATAGCTGATATTATCGGTTTCCGTACTTTGGGCAAGACGAAAACCACTATATCGGCGATACGAATGGCCGATATCTCGGCCATTATGTACCGATACGGCCGATGTATCGCCGCTATTATTAGGTTTAGAGGCGTAATTGTAGCTATATTGCCTATGTGTGAAAAATATTTGCTATAGAATTTCTAGATATAAATTTTGGAACCGATATTACATTGTTATTTAATCGATAAATCCCTGATACAAAACCGTACCATTATCGGTCTGGTACGAGATAAGCGATCCGATATTAACTACATTGATTGTGAGTCTAGTCTGGGTGACTATCCTAAATTGTTTGTTGAGATGTTCATAGAAAACCCCGTATATCTCGTCCTACTACAGTACTGTCAAAATTTATTAATCTATTGCAATATTAAATTATTAATAAAATAATAATTATTGGTTTATCAAAATATTGTATCATTTTTGCCACCAAACACTATGTCAAAAACTCAACCTTTATGACACGAGGATTATAAGAACTTTTAAGATGTTTTAGAGGGTTATGAAGCAAGAGAACCAAATCCTGAGAATATTAATTTTTTAGACGGGATGGACCTTGTCGTTTTAGCTTGAAAAGTAGACGTTCAATGAATGACATCACGTCGGAGAATTTAAGGACATGTTAGAAAACGAAGGCACTAGAGAACTGCAAAATTTAATCAAATGACTGAATTATCACTGCGAAATGGACGTTGAATACCTTTTAAATTACTCTCATGATAATATTATCTCTGATTTTTGACTGAAGAGGAAAATTTTGTGAATATCATGAGAAACGACAAAAGTGATGATGTGGAAGCCGGGATGAAATTGTGGTATATAGCCACCTTCACGTAAAAAAGCTATTGAAGATGTGAAGATATTGAATATTTTCTTCCAAATGACAACACCAAAAACTCTTCTAATAATGTTAAGAAAAACCCAAGATGATATTTATGTGACATCAATTTTAAGAAAACCAAGTCACAATTAAATCATTCTTTACCAAATTAACATAAATATAAATTTAGTTTTATGTAAATTAGAGAGTTATTAATTCATATATCAAAAGGGACTTATAGAAAATTTAAATTTTTTATTAATTTAAAAATTTCGCGAGTTATTAATTTAGCGCGAATTAATTTATAAGGGTTTTACTGTATGTGAAGGTATAAGAAGCCCTCTCGTGATGGTGGGACCATAATTACTAGCCCTAGCATTACATGTGACTGGGAGAGTCCCGTGTAAAAGGGGCGATGGGATTCGTAGCTACCAGTCCCATTATAATAATTAATCGGGCAACTTCAATCATTTCATAATGCAGTTTTTCTTTTCTTGTTTTCTTTCTGGAATTCATGTTCATACATAGAACTGGGAATCATGTGGCACATATCTTGGCAAAGAAAGAAATCAAAGTTGTGAGTATGTACAGGGGCGGAGCCAAGGGTTGAATAACCCCGGCTCTAGACCCCTCAAAATCTTAAAAGCCACTAAAAAACCCAATGTTTTTATTTAATATATTCGGTATTTATTCCCCCTAATCTTTTATATTTACCCAATGAAATGACACCAATCTAAACTTTTTATCCGTGAATGGTGAATTCGTCGGGGTTCACAGTGGGTCCGTGACTGAACACCATGAACTTGTAATTTTACGACATGGGTGTATTTTTGGGGATATAAAGCATTTTCAATTGACGTACCTGAAAAAGCGGGGGTCTAACAACCTGACCCAATATTTCGTTTAGGTAATTTGTATGAACAAACTCCTATAATTCCAAGAGAATCAACTAGACAGTCAGACTCAATCAATGGAAATATATCTAAGAGTTGTATCTCTGTTTCACAATATAATCAGCAAATCAAACAGATAGAAATCCGCGAGCCTGATTATTATGTGAAACAACTTGAACGGTACCAAAGACCAATGTTCAAGTGTCAATCAATTTATATCAACAACCAAAGGTTGGATTATCTAATTGATTGAACTACGCACAACATGTGATATTTCAATTATATTGAAAATATAATGCGGAAAAGAAATAACACGGACACCAAGAATTTTGTTAACGAGAAAACCGCAAATGCATAAAAACCTCGGGACCTGGTCCAGATTTGAACACCACACTGTATTAAGCCGCTACAGGCACTAGCCTACTCCAAGTTAACTTCGGGCTGGAATGTAGTTGAGCCTTAACCAATCTCACACTGATCAAGGTACAGTCATGTTACATACGCCTCTAAATCCCAGCAAGACTCTATGCACTTTATTCCCTTAGTTGATCTCACCCACAACTAAGAGTTGCTACGACCGATTTTAGAACATAACCTAATGAATTGCAATCTTTTGAGTAGGTTATGTTCTAAAATTGGTTTGTTCATGAACTAATACATTTATATAATAGGGAATGCAATATTTTGCAAACCGTGGCTATAATGTTCATGAACTGATTCGAGTGAATCAAAATCGATTTTGCTTCAATTGTGTCTTGTATACTTCTATGAAAATATAAACAATTGAACAACTCTAGAACTAGTTTCATTTGAGTCATTTGAACTAGTTGTGGTTGAGATGAACTAGGTTGATATGAAAGTGTTCATATGGATAACTTCGGTTAACTATCGTTGAGCCAACAAGGTTCATGTACACGTTTAGGTACGGTTACCCATATTTAAATGAAGTCACTTTTCATTTGTGTGTAACAAGCTAAGTTCGATCTAACAGTTGAAAGATATTAGCTTGAATCTAATCAGGATTTCATCTAACGATGAATATTGAATGCAGACCCTGATTTGAAGACTATATAAGGGAGAACTCTAACAACTAGGAAACCTAATCCCCACACCACCTGTGTGATACTAGTTGCGACTAGATTCGATTCTCCTTTAACCTAGGTTTTTTCTAAAACCATTATAGGTTAACGACATAAGGCTAGCTTGGTATTACTGTGAATTTTAGAAAAGCACTTTTTTTGTTGTCTCTTGTGCTGTCATATTTTTTTAGTCGTTGATGTGTTGTGATGTGAAAATAAATCGGAAAACAAATATATGATTCCTTTTTTGGTAAACTATAATTTAAAAAGCTTTATTGAAATAAATTACAATTAACAAGCATGTAAAATTATGTTTGGTTTTGACATTTTTGGGTAGTATTTAAAAGTGTTGGTGATGTAGTTAATGACGAAAATAGACATATTTCAAAAATTAATTTTAAATACAATTTATTTATAATAAATTATATTTCTAATTTTAATATATTTAATAAAAGAAATTATTTTTTTTATTTTTTATTATTTAATAAAAAAATTTATAATTATGGTTTGCTTAGAAATATTTTTATTTTAATTATTATTGTATTTATTATTTTAAATAAAAAAAATAGAGAAATAAATAAAAGTTAGAAATATAATGTTAAATATACTATATTTGAGGGTAAAACTTGTCTTTATAATAAATTAACAAAGTTAAAATAGAGAATAAATTAAATCGAAATATGTGGGTCCATGACACGCTTTTCACTTTTTAAAAGCTAGTCTTTGAGTATATTTTAAAAGAACTTTTAAAAGCAGGCCTAAAATGAAAGTGCTTCTCTCCAAAAGCACTTTGAATTTTTTTTACCAAACACAATTTTTGGTAAAAGTTTGTTACAAAGTGCTTTTGGTTGAAAAAAAAACAATCCCAAATGGGGCTTTAAAGACTTCATTGGGATTGTGAAGCTAGACCCAACTATTTTCTCTGTAGTTGCGTGTTCTGATATTGTTTTATTCTATCGTATTGAGTACTATCTTCTCTAAGATTTTCTGGAGATTTATTCTCCGATAGGCAAGATAAAAAGTAGTCACAAACATCTTCGTCTCATCGTTTGTGATTCCGCAATATCTTGTTTCACTATACCATACGATTAAGATTGTAGATGGTGGATTTTCGACAATGGCTAAAATCGTAAAACCATAATTGTATATACTCCTGATCCAGCAATCGGATGAGTATATACTCCTGATCCAGCAATCGGATGAGTATTGAGGCTCATGTCTCTCATCGAAGCATGAAAGCTCATGCTGCAAGAACCTCTGACTGAGAATACTGTCTCTCATAGCATATATGGATGTGCAGTCTCTCAACTGAGGCAATGGCATATCTCATGAATACTAAGCAATTTCAATAGTTACTTATATATAGAATCGAACGATTGGACGACTCCTAATAAACAACTTGTCTGCTAGTGTAGAGCAATAACGTCTTCAAGATGTAACAATGTTTTCCCTGACTATATAAAAGAAATATGACGCTTCAACAAGCTCATATCGCTCAATTCCTAAATAATTAATGCTCCTAGACGATCGTACTAGTATAGAGCCATCAATTAATTATTTCTAAATCATTAGATTCATTAACTGAATCCCTGGAAAATATTCTACATTATTCATAATATTTCGTTACTTAAATTCATGGTTATTCCCAGCAGAATTCCATGGGTTAGTAATAAATATTCAATGTACGGGCATCTGAGCCGCTATTGAGTAAGCCCCGACTAAAATAGTGCAAGTGTATTCAACAATATTGACTTGTGAAACTTTGAATGCACAAACGAGCATTCCAAAACACGAAGGAACGATGTACCTATGCAAAATAGGGAAAAAAAATAATAATAAAATATTAGCTAAGGCGCTAGGGGACTGGGCTCACCGGCCGGCCAGTCATGTCGTGGCCAGTCCCACGCCTAATTCTCTGTTTTATTATATTTTATTATTTTTCCTTGATTTCATGAAAATCCCTTCATTTGAACAAAATTCCTTCATTTTAAGGAAACTCCTCAGTTTCATGGTGTTTCCTTACACTAAGGACATAATATAAAATTGGAAAAGGTGTCATGGGACCGGGTCTACTAGCCGGCCGGCTATGCCCTAGTTGTGGCCGGTCCCACACCTCATGATTCCTTATTATTTTATTATTATTTCCTTCATCTCATGAAAACTCCTTAATTCCATGATATTTCCTTCAAATCATTAAAATAATATAAAATTAGGGAAGACTCAGGGGACCGGGCCCTAGCCGGCCGACCATGCCCTAGTCGTGGCCGGTCCCACACGCCCCTTATTTTATTATTATTAATTATTATTGTTTCCTTCATCTCATGGAAACTCCTTCACTTCAAGGAAAACTCCTTTATTTCAACAAACTCATTGATTTCATGGTATTTCCCTAAAATCATGAAAATAATATAAAATTAGGAAAAGTGCCATGAGACCAGGCTTATTGGCCGTCCGGCCATGCCTTGGCCATAGACGGTCCCGCACTTCATGATTCCTTATTTTATTATTATTATTTCCTTCATCTTATGAAGTTTCCTCAGTTTGAGCAAAAACCTTGATTTCTTCATATTTTCTCAAATGATTGCTCAAATGCACGCTAGAAAATATCAAATTTCTCAGGACTGAGACACGAACACTTTGGTGACATGAGCATATTATCTTGACCAACCAAGGTTGGCTCTTTGGCTTGCAAGAAGCCGGTCCCACATATTTTCATCATTTGACCTAATTTGTTCACATTAGGTTCCAAACTCTTCAAGCAATTTGGAATTTCATAAAACGATCGTCATTCGGTCCGTGACCAACCATGGCCGGTTTCATGACCCCTTAGTACATCCCTTATCTCTTCATAATTACGTTTTATCGCCTAAGGCTCGGGCAGAGCATTATTTTACTAAATTGATTAAACCAAAGACTTAATCATCTTTTTCACCAAGCTTGGTCTTCAAGAGACTTTGGTATTTGCTCACCCCGACGCATCCCAGGCACTACATGGCCGGTCCATCATCCCATGTATCCGGTCCCTCCTTCACTTCGAAGTTGATTTTCAATAAATCATCAATTGATCGAAAATTAGGGTTTGAATCCAAGGTTTATAATTCCAGATTCAAACGCTAATAATTTTATGTTGATCCCATGATCAACATTTTAATTAATTATACTCGGTTCAGATGCCAATATTTTAAATTAATATTTTATTTGGTCTTGCTTCCAATAATTCATCGAACGAGCAATATTTGCTCAGACTAAGGAATATTGGTTCAACTAGCAATATTCGACAATTCATCAAATGAGCAATATTTGCTCACCTTAACTGTCAACATTTATTCAAGAACTATACCTCTGTCTCAACAGACACGTTCAATTCATGAGTCTTAGATCATTTGCAAATCACGTTCGACTCAGCGATACAATGACTCATCGTCCCGTAAAGTCAGCAACTGACTAACTAAATACACGTCTGCCTTGCAGACTCCGCAATCACGAGACATCAATCGCGTGTCACAAGGGGGGATATTAACTTGGGTTTTGGTCTGGCGGTCTACGACACGTGTGTTCATACACACGATGAGAATGTGAGCAAGTCGTGTAATCAGTTGGAGGAGTTAGCAAAGTAGTGGATGGAAAATCAACCAAGCCTCCGCACGATGAGCAACTGGTTTTAACACGATTTCCACTTCCCGCTCTTTGACTCCATCAATTTGTCACACTTCATGGGATCAAAGGTGTTTACAATTCTAGCAATATAAAAAAGTCTCCGAATCATGATTGAAGGACAAGACAATTTTTCGTCAAACAGACAACAAGAGATTAACAACTCAACGTATGAGAAATTACTCTCAACAAAGCAAATTCAATCAATCATAGCTTATCTTATTTCTTCACGCAGAATACACAACACACCTACAATCTTCGATCACCATTGATCTCACACATTTCTTAGCTTCCCTCCTACAGATCGACCCATCCTCTCTTGTGACCAAATTGACTCTGGAACAACCATTGTCTTGGTTTAGGTCGGAGTCCTACAGATTGATCTCTTGAATTTAAAGCACTCCCTTTTTGCAGTGCATCTGTGTGAGGTTTGACAGTTCGCTCGGTTCAAGGAGTTTCATCCGCACGGTCGTCTCCTCAATTCCGTAAGAACCAGCAACTCGTTTTTCCCCATCTACAAAGATTATTTTGAGGTGATTGATATTATTAGGTTGTTCTTCGGTAATATAAGTCCAGTGTATCAATTGGTTCATGTTCACCTTGATTTATCAAAATACGGAAAAAAACTCATAGGTATTTCTGTGGGAGACATATATATCTATTCAATACACTTTTCTGTGTGAGACAAATTGGCTTATCAAGTCTTCGACTTTGGGTCGTAGCAACTCTTAGTTGTGGGTGAGATCATCTAAGGGAATCAAGTGCGTAGAGTCTTGATGGGATTCAGAGGCGTAAGTAATTAGAATTTTATCGAATATTGTGGCACCCCCACATTAATCAGCTTAGGAAGTTCATGATAGTTTCATAAAGCGCACATTGAGCATGTTCAAATGATCAAATTTTAGTTACCAGGTATGGAATAAAAGTCAGCATAATGAGAACGTGATCTTTTGAGTGTTCAGTATTTTATTGCGCAAATATTTGTTTGTTTGTCGGTTTATGTTCATGTAGACCTCTATTATTTCTTAATTATTGATAACTGGGTTATTATTGCTTAGACCTTATTTCATGTGGTGTACTTTAGCAATAACATATCTTCTCCTTGAGTCTCGAGAAATTTCGCTTTGAATTATATAGTAGGACCTTAGGATAAGAGACTTCATTGAAGGCTTGGTTTCTTTCGAACATTTGTCAAGTCCTTACAATTTGAACAGTTTCTGTGGCGATAAACATACATTGTACACCAGTATTTATTATTGCTTAGACCTTTTTTTTCGCCCCCTTAATTGTGCTCTATGTTCTTGCTTTTCGGGATGCCTTGCTTTTAAAGGCTGCGTAAGCTTATTCACACTACTAGTTAGGTCTATGCAGAGTTACTTCTTCCATCTCACAATCATCAAGTAAAGGATCTCCTCTCCCACGGTGAGGATTTGTGTATTTTCTTGTGTCTTTGTCTCTCTCTATCTCTCTCTCTGAAATGTTTCTTAGGTTTACGTTCATTTCTTGGAAAATGGGTGTGAAAATTTTGTCGGTTGTCTTAGAATTATGCAAGTAAATTATTCGTCTTAGAATTATGCAGGAAAATTTTTCGTCTACATCATCATAGTAAGTTGTGATTTTGCTTCAGACTTGTAAATGAAAACCTAGTGAAATTTTGATTTGTGCTCATGTTGGATTACTCAACTTCCAAATGCAAGTAAAAAAAACTACTTTTGTGAAAGAGAAATTGTACCTTTTTATTTTGTTTTGTTAAAACTTGAGAAGATATGGTAAAAGAAACTAACCATCTATATTGAGGAAAATTTTCATACTATTCAAAGTCGATTCATCCTCTCTAGTTCTTATGCTTTATAATCTGAGGTGGATGATCGTTGCCCTCTTTGCAATAATCTGTCTTTGAAACTGTAATGCATCTTTTTTCCAATGTCCTATTGTGTCTCATATTTGGTTTTCACTCTCTCTGCAACATCTTGTTATTTGTGCTCTTGTTTGGGAGGATGATATCTTTTTGATATGGTTTGACAAAAATTTGGGTACTTCTCCGTATTGTTGATTGGCCTAGTATTGGTGCTATAGTTATGTGGTCAGTGTGGAAATTCAGATTTGATGTGATTTTTAAAAGTATCTCAATTAACCTGGACAAGGTTATTTTGGATACAAGAAGAAAAATCAATACCTTTATAGCTCCTCCTTTGTCTAAAATTATTGGTAGAGTGGACATTAAAACTCCAATATAGGATGTTAATTTTATTATGTTTGTCAATGCTAGTTAGGGAATCATACACATTTTGGAAAGGGCTGTATATCTAAGAAATTTTCTCTTTGAAACAAACAAGTAATGCTGATTATTCTTTGGTTTAAATCATTATAAATTTATGATCACCCAGTATCGAGGAAATATCAACTTGAGCACACATGAGAACATAAGCTAGAAGCTAAAAGATTAAACTCACAACAATTTCAACTCTTTAAAGTAAGGACGTACCTTGACTCTGAGCTCATTGATAATCCGTTAGTTGTCAAATCTTGACTATGAGCTCATTTTGACTTGTCTCTTTTGTACATTGCAGAATTTTACACAAAATAAGCATCTAAGATAACGAAAACCTATGATTTCAAGTTTAAATAACTGAAAAGATAGTACAACATACTTGGCATCCAACATTACAAGTGAATAGAGAGTGATAGCATAACAGAAAACAGAAGAAGAAACAAAATTAGAATTGCCATGAAAAGGAAAAAGAGAACCAAGACCTTCTAAAGGAAAGCTTAAGAGAGTGACTAATTGGCAGAACATATCCACCTTAAGGTTTATTTGCATGGGATCAAGTAAATCACCTATCTTCTCATTATATATATCTGTAAAAACAACAAAATGTTAATAGCTTATACACCACAGAGTATATGTAAAGCTAAATTATTACTTCATTATGAAGGAAAAATAAGCAGTCAAAGCTTACTTCCAGAAACGACATCGACACTGATAATTGACCTGCTTCTCTCCAGATTTTTCTTGTTCCTAACAATATAAGAAACAAATAACTAAACCTAACATCTGCAAAGGAAAGACAAAATTCAATTTAAATCTAAAACAAAAATGAGAGAAAAGCAATCATACTCTTTGAATCTCTGAGAATAGCATCTGGAAGATACGAGGAACAATGCCCTGGTTGCTACTTGGTGAGTGACCTTCAACCATAGCGCTCGGAGGACCCCACATAGTATAAGTTTTGCCACTGCCCGTCTTTGTAACGTCTTTGTAACCGACATATAATGAAATAGTTAGACATATTAAATCAAAATTCAAACCCTAAGCAAAATCTAGGAATCCAATCGAGAAAGCAAAGACAATATGTAGCAACTTTCTAATACTTGTCCATAGGATAAGACTATAAGTGTTATAACTAGCCAAGGAATCATTTCTCTCGGAACCCCCACCAATTGGAAGATGTGTTCTGAGATATACAAATCACCGAAATCAAGTTATGTTTGCCCTTATTTATCAAGCCTAGCCAAATGCATTTTTACGAAAGTAAAATCCATAATTTCTAGAAGAAAGAAATGAAGAAATCGGGGAAAAAGCACATAAACCACATAATTAGATGTAAGCATATATGCAAATTAAAGCAACTATGGCTGGTAGCTAAGTTTCTCTCAAAATTAGGGCATACCTGTGTAGAAGTTGAATCAACAACATAATCAAAATTAAACACGCGATTGGTAGGCCTGAAAAGATGTATAAAATGAAGCCTACGGTGATACCGCAAGTACACGGTGTCTTGGTTGTAGGACTGAGCAAGTGCGGGTCGAACCACAGAGACTTGTGGTGCTATGTTGATCTCGGCTTCCCTAAGCGAAGTTCTAAGAGTGAGAACTATTGAGGCTTGTGTCGATACTGTTTGAAATTGTAGTGACTCTAAACTAAGGCAAGCGAGGTAAACTGTGAAGCACAAGGGTGGCTGATTCCACCACCTGACCTCATGCTCAGGCAATGTGGCTTAACTCTATTCTTGTGCCTTCATTTGAAGGTCTAAGGTAGATTGTTGCTAACTAACTCCACTAACTCCACTAACTCCCCCTAGTATGAGGTTTGTCTTCTTGATGCATTTCATCACTGGGTCATTAGCTTCTTGATTACCTACTAATCTTATCATGTTATACTGACAAGACTAAAGTTTAAGCTAAATATGATCATGTGCCTTCCTTTGAAGGTCTTAGCTAGATATTCATTAACTAAATTTGTTAACTCCCCCCTAGTATGAGTGGTCTTCTTACAGTACCACTCATCACAAAGTTGTAAACTTAATGGCTAACTACTAATCTTAATCATGTAGAACACAACAAAACCATATCAAACGGACATGCTTCACATAAGAATCGGGGTTTCATCAAACACCCTGTGAATTAAATTAAAGCATTACAAAGATAATAAAACACAAATTAACTCTAAGCAGCTCTCTGGCTAGCCAGGGCATAACTAATACACACCCACAACTCTCATATTTATACAAGCAAGAACTTTTCCAAAATACAAACCCTAATTTAATTTAAAATAGACATTAAATGAAGAGACGCCAGTACCCGTACTGCAGATCGCTTCCCTCTTACCTTGTGCGGCTCGAGATGATGGCTTCCCTCAATTGATCGATTGGAGGCGGAACCCTAACCCTAGTTTTCTCTATCTCGATCTTAGCTCCTAGAGAAGAAGCTATGAACTAGGTAGAGAGACGTTAGGGGATGGTGGTTGTGGCTAGAGTCGGAGGTGATGGAGGTGGTGATGTACGTGCGAGCTACTGCCTTTGTCGGGGTGAGGGAGAAGGTGGTTTTGCGGAGGGTTGGTCGAGAGGAAAAGAAGATGGAAATGAAATGGGTGTTGGTCGAGAGGGTATAGGGTTAGGTAGTTTGGGTGTTGGCGGGCACAGCGAAGTGTTGATGGGAAGGCATCGCGGCGTAGGATCTAGGTGGAGAAATCTGAACGGTCGAGGGAGGCGAGGCGATTTGGTGTTGAGCGGAGCATCGAGAAACATATGTGAGTGAAGGAGCGACCGTGTGATGCATTTGAGTGAGATCTCAACGGCTCGGAATGGCGGGTTCGGATCGGGTCGTGGGTAGCTGGGTAGGCATAGACGCTTGTCTCAATTCCTCGCTCCTTTGGCTCTCGGATTCTCAGAGCTTTATTTATTACCTAAAAACACAAAATTAATTAATACAAATATTTATTCTTGAAAACAAAGAAAACACGAGAATATGGGATAATGTACGATTTATAAGCGCAAAGATGAGTAAAATGCCAATAAAAGATGTATAAATATGCACTATTTGGCACTCATCAAATACCCCCAAACCTGAATTTTACTTGTCCTCAAGTGAAACAGAAATGAAGAAATCCTAACTATACCAACATCGTAGGTCTCTCGAATGCATTTAGCGTATGCACTAAGCCTTTAAACCCTAGGTGTCCCTAGTGGATGAGTTGTAGTCTCGTGAGGGTTTACAAGAGGTGTACCCACAAAACCTTCTCCAACTTCAGAGTGTAAAGAGTCTCAAGCCTCAAGCTATGAGGACATAGAGTTTCTCGCATGCTAGTAGAGAAGTTAGAACTATCGAAGAACGCATTCTCATCCTTAAGTCTTTGGCGAGGAAGTAACCATACCATATGAAAGAACTCGGATTCGATTGTGATCATAAGCCTCGACTTCTGCCTCACCATTAAGGTTTTATGATAATTGCACTCAAAAGATCGCTTTTTAGTCTCATGTGTGCGGGCGGGGAGTAAAGAGAGAAATCCTACACACGTTGTAGGTAAGAAGGATAACCTTAGGAAATAAAATGGAGATCTCTAAGAAGGAAAATCAATCATTAGCAAAGGTGGGAGTACTCACTCACTTCTCACCCGATCGGCAATTAACATCAATCTCTCATAAGAAACCATAGAAAACGTCTTCAATCTTCGGTCTTCGGTCTTCAAATGTTGATGACGAACTTCTAAACTTCACAAACTTGACAATTTTTAACTTTTCTACTCAAATTCCTTGTTGTTTGGATTTTTCTTTTTAAACTCTTCTTTACCATGGTGGTAGCAAAAATAAGAAAATAAACTACAATATTTTTTTTTGATTTTGATTTTTTTGATTTTTTTTTTTTTTTTTTTTTTTTTTAATAAGTGAAAATAAAAATACAAATACAAATCATGAAACAACTAACTCCATGGACAAAGGACTTTATCACTCAATTTTTCCACAACTTGTATTGTCTTGATTTTATAAATTTTATTAATTCTCATCAATTTTCTTTTCTTTGTTGCACATAAACCTTGGACTATATCAATTTTCTTTCAATATTAGGATTAACTAAAACTTCTTGGTGATGATGTGTTTCTATGGGTCTTTGCTGATTGAGAGAGAGAGTGATGCTAACTACAAATCGGTATTTAGAAGGAGTTTTCATCTTTTAGACGTCACCCTCATGATTGACAAAAACTAGCACTCAAGAGATCAAAGTAGTCTTGAAAGTGGTGCGAAGTTGGGTAGCTCACCATTCCTACCAGGAATTTACGTAAGGTGACACACACTCTATGACTTTTCTAGAAAGTTGCAAAAAATTGAAGGTTGGTGCCTCACTTGATGTAAATTGGGTAGTCTCCACTATGGGTGATCACAATTTACACTCTAGGAATATCTAATAAACACCTAATTCGCCCTCAGGTATGGTTAAATCCAACTTTAACGCTTTAATCAACTAAGAAACCCGATTGCGTTTTAGGTACTTCCAAGTTCTGTTATTTCGGTCAGATTCTCTATGTAAACATAGCTAGAAGCATGCTAGTGACTCTAAAATCTCTAAAAGTTGGAGGTTTTTATTTGCAAAAAGTTTTTGAATTTTTTTTTTTTTTTTTTTTTTTTGAAAATAAAAGGTAAAATAAAAGACTAAAAAATCTAAATGCAAATGCACCCCAAACCTAAATCAAACATTGTCCTCAATGTGTCACGAGATAGGAAAAATTTAAACTTGATCACGTACCACGAGAGAACTATCTTTGATAAGATAAAAGGAAGAGATTCGGATGTCGGCGGGAGCAAGGTTGAGCTTCATTCGTCAAGGCTAGAATCCAATATTCTCAACGGAGATCATATCGGATTAGCATAATATATGTGCAAGAAGACTCAAGAATCAAGAAAAGAAAATTTAACAAGTCCCTTGGATATATACAATGAAAATTCACCATAAACTAACAGTCTAAAGAGTTGAGGATCAACCCAAAAGACGATATGTACAACCATCAACAATCTTACACAATATAACATGAGAGTGCAAGTAAGACTGTAGATGTGAAGGAGTTTCCCCAAACCTAAACTTGTGAACAAGTGTGTTTGTGAGAACAAAATCTTGCAATTTTAAAGGTACATCATGCAAAAGGTCTAACTCAAAATGAGTTTTGCTAATTACGAGCATACATACACATTCCAAGCTGTGGCTCCTTAAGAGTGTTATACTTTGATGCAAAATAGTCCAAGAGGACTTGGGAAGCACAAAGCTCTAGGCCTAAGTTAGGCATTTTTAGAAAAGTTGGTTTTGCAATTTTGTGACAAACTACACCTAGGTTTGGTGGAGGAGTATCAATTTGTGACTCGGGGAGAGGTTAGGTACATCTAAGTTGTGTTCATGTATAAAATCATTTGCACCCGTCACACTCTTTTTCCTAAGGTCGGGAGTGGGTAAATCATGGTCATTTTCACGGGGGCAATTCATCGGAGTTCCACATCAAATTCATCAGAGAGGCAACATATTGTGACATGGTCGAGGAATCGGTTTCGCTGAAATAATATTATGATCCAAAAGAACATTAGTGTCATGAAGATTCATCCTTTCTTAAGTCACAAACAAGTTGTGTAGCATGCTCACATTCTTTGAAGAATTTCACAAAACTAAGCTCATAGTTAAGATCACATTTATGAATGTTAGAAGAAGTATCATTCATAGGGTTCACGAAGAGACGCCTAACGTCTCCGAACCAAAAAGATTCCATCATATTTTCGGCATGCACATGCTCTTCTAACATATCATATTCATCATCATCATTATCATAGCAAAAATTCATCTCTCCATTCACAATTGTAGCATTTCTAGTGTACTCATTGACCTCTAGATTAGGTTCATATTCAGTATATGGTTGTGCAAAGGTTCACTAGAGAAGGATGCTTAGACATGTTGCTATGTGGATGGTCATGCATTGCATTCATTTCAAGCCTAGCATTTTGCTCCATGAGTGTATCCATTGTTGATTGCAAACTAGGAGTTGGGGGAGTATAAAATTGTTCATCTCCCCTTTGTGGTGAATGATGCATGTGTGCGAGGTTGATTATGGTCCCAATAGTCACTTCTAGACACTTCGTACATTGGATTATCATGGTTTTCCTAGTTTGTCTAAAAGCATGCAAAATATAACGGTATTCAGCGAGGGTGGTCTAAGCCACCACATAAAGTGCAAGCATGCATTTCATATTGCCTAGAAAAACTAGATTCGACAGATTGCCTTTCTACATTGATTGCCTATCTAAAGCGGATAGTCGAGCTTTAAAAGTGATGACCTGGGTATGAGACAATTGTTCATTTTCAGCTTTGTGGTGGATGATGTATGTGATCATAATGATTAGGGTATGTGAGATTAGGGCCCGAGCAGGCCCATAAAATTCCCTAAAGTCACTATGGTATGGGTGTTCATCTTGTGAAAGATGCTGGTAAACAGAAGCAAGCTCTCTAAAGGATTTATTTGTTCCATCCCCAGATGCAGACCAAAATCCTGACATGGTCTAGCTCTCAAATTGAACTCACAATCTAATTTGGTTTTGGTGGGATTGGTTTGGTTTATTGGGTTTCATTTGGTTTTGTTGGGAAAGTTTGGTTTATGTGGGAAGCCCAGTAGTTGTGTGCACAGCCTAGGTTGTGTGGGCTCAATTTGGTTTAAGAGGGAAAATGTACAGCCCAACAGTGATTTGATTGTGAGCTTGACTATTGATGATGAGGCTTATGGTTTAGTTATGTGGGTCATGTGTCATTAACAAGATGTGGGCTTATTCTTTTGGGACAGTTTGTTTTCGGTGGGCTTGATTGACTATGGGCTCAGTTTGGTTTTAGTGAGCCCAGCTGATGTTCAGCCCAACAGATGTGAGTTTAGCTAGCCCAGCTGGTGTGGTCAGTCAGCCCAGATTAGGTTGAGTTGGGCTCAGCCCAGAATTGGATTTTCTCTTAAGCAGCCAGTTTATGATGACCGGATTAGGTTTAGGTAAACATTTCAGTTGTGGGGTGAGAATTTTAGTGGAATGTCAAGCCCACAATTGGGTTTTCTTGCGACCCAGTTTGTGTCAAGGAAGACAAAGAGCTTTTGCAAAGCCATGAGAAACAATAATGTGCACGGGTTATTTAACGAGGCTTGGCTCAAAAGCTTATGCTCGGGTGTGTGGGATCTTGCTCAAGCTCACAAAGAAAGCACCCACAAGGTGATGGCAACAAGGTTTGCTACCTCTAGTTCACCTGAGTTTAAAACCAATTCACAAAGGCCACAGGGGTTGTGGTGGTGGTGACAGGGCGGATCTCGACAAATTTGGCTTCCAAGTTATGACCCAACACTTGCGGCTTCGAGGGGCTAGCAAAGGTGGTTTCTGCTGAGCTCACACAAGGTTCACATAAGGTGGTTTCACACGGTGGTTTCACCACAGGGGTTATGTGCTAAGATTAATCAGGCCAAGTTGCAGCAAAGCCCCATGACTTCGGGGGCTGGGGGGTTACGGAGTTAATGCTCGAGTCAACAAAGCTCGGCGGGGGTTCGGCGAGGCAAGCAAGGGTTACATGGCATTCATTCAATGCCAAGCAAGGCGGATACACAACAGTTGAGTTTAACAATTGCAAATGAGATCAATGATTATATTCTCAACTCGGATGTGCCTGAGGCTGAGATTTTTAATAGCATGCACAGTTGCAGGACAAATTATCAGTTATTGATTTTAACAAACAGCACAGTTTAAGCAAGAAAATCTCACTCAGATCATGCAAACATGGCAGCTTAGCATTCAATATGGAAATTGCAGGTGGAGTCACCAACCACATGCAGCCAAGATGGTTGTCTTTGCCGTAATTATGCTCAGCAAATTCAAAAAGTGGGTGTGCACACAGCACAGGGCAAACAATGGCTAACCTTAAGTCTGCGCCTTTCCTTGTCTCCTTGGGTTGGCTTGTCTCAATTGCTCATAGGCACAGCACAGGTACCTGATAGCTCAAAATGAGAGTTTAGTTTCACAGAGAAGGTGGAAGATCGGGTGGGATACCAACCCAAGCCCGAGAATCAATTGGTATCACAAGGGAATATTTTGGTATCGGGGAATCAAGAGTTATGAGTAACTCTAAGATTGAGCAATGTTGCTTAGTTTTTTTTTTTTTTTGTAAGCTAGTAACAAAGCTCGGTGAGCAGTAGGGAGAAACACTACTGATATGCAACGGAAGTAACAATGTGCAAATGCAAAAGCGGATGCAACACAGGGCAAGTGTAAAAGGTGATGTGAAGATGCTAAACTATAACAAGTTACAGCTAAGTTAAACAAGAAAAAGAAGACTAAGTTACAAATACAGATGAAAATGCAATGATAAGATGCAATACTACACTAACACGGGGCTAATAATAATGCAAGGTGAGTATATACAGAGATGAGTGGAAATCAGTAAAGTCGGGCCAATGAGCAACAGGGCACGCGCCAAGTCCCCGGCAGCGGCGCCAAAAACTTGGTAGGCCTGAAAAGATGTATAAAATGAAGCCTACGGTAATACCGCAAGTGCAGTGTCTTGGTTGTAGGACTGAGCAAGTGCGGGTCGAACCACGAGACTTGTGGTGCTATGTTGATCTCTCGGCTTCCTAAACTGAGTTCTAAGAGTGACGGAGAACTATTGAGGCTTGTGTCGTCTTGGAAATTGTAGTGACTCTAAACTAAGGCAAGCGAGGTAAGGCGCGTGAAGCACAAGGGTGGTGATTCCACCACGACCTCATGCTCGAGCAATGTGGCTTAACTCTATTCTTGTGCCTTCATTTGAAGGTCTAAGGTAGATTGTTGCTAACTAACTCCACTAACTCCACTAACTCCCCCCTAGTATGAGCTGTCTTCTTACAGTACAGCTCATCACAGGGTCATTAGCTTCTTCAATTACCTACTAATCTTATCATGTTATACACAGCAAGACTAAAGTTTAAGCTAAATATGATCATGTGCCTTCCTTTGAAGGTCTTAGCTAGATATTCATTAACTAAATTTGTTAACTCCCCCCTAGTATGAGTGGTCTTCTTACAGTACCACTCATCACAGGTTTGTAAACTTAATGGCTAACTACTAATCTTAATCATGTAGAACACAACAAAACCATATCAAACAGACATGCTTCACATAAGAATCAGGGGTTTCATCAAACACCCCTGTGAATTAAATTAAAGCATTACAAAGATAATAAAACACAAATTAACCCTAAACGACGCTCTGGCTAGCCCAGGCATAACTATTACACACCCACAACTCTCATATTTATACAAGCAAGAACTTTTCCAAAATACAAACCCTAATTTAATTTAAAATAGACATTAAATGAAGAGACAGAGTACCCATACTCTGAATCGCTTCCCTCTTACCTTGTGCGGCTCACGAGATGATGGCTTCCCTCAATTGATCGATTGGAATGAGAACCCTAACCTAGTTTTCTCTATCTCGATCTTAGCTCCTAGAGAAGAAGCTATGAACTAGGTGTAGAGAGACGTTAGGGGATGGTGGTTGTGGCTAGAGTCGGGAGGTGATGGAGGTGGTGATGTCATGCGAGCTGCACTCATTTTGTCGGGGTGAGGGAGAAGGTGGTTTTGCGAGAGGAGTTGGTCGAGAGGAAAGAGAAGATGGAAATGAAATGGAGTGTTGGTCGAGAGGGTATAGGGTTAGGTAGTTTGGGTGTTGACGCGGACAACGAAGTGTTGATGGGAAGGCATCGGCGGCGTAGGATCTAGGCTGGAGAAATCGAGCGGTCGAGGAGGCGAGGCGATTTGGTGTTGAGCGGAGCATCGAGAAACATATGTGAGTGAAGGAGCGACCGTGTGATGCATTTGAGTGAGATCTCAACGGCTCGGAATGAGCGGGTTCGGATCCGGGTCGTGGGTAGCTCTATAGACGCTTGTCTCCAATTCCTCGCTCCTTTGGCTCCTCAGATTCTCCGAGCTTTATTTATTACCTAAAAACACAAAATTAATTAATACAAATATTTATTCTTGAAAACAAAGAAAACACAGAATATGGGATAATGTCTGATTTATAAGCGCAAAAGATGAGTAAAATGCCAATAAAAAGATGTATAAATATGCACTATTTGGCACTCATCACGATCTTCCACAGAAATTGAAGTATGGCTAACTTTACGAACAGTCGGAAGATCTCTCTCACGCCAGCTAATAGGTCTTATTTTTGCAATAATCTATCAAAACAACAACAACAAAAATCAGAATCGAATCAACCCAAAATTTGAGTGGAAATAGGCCAAAAGAAATAAATATATATGAATCGAAAGATGATTGTACCTTCAGCGATGGATCGGGAGGAAGAGCGGCTGATTTATCAACTGGCGATCTAAAACTATGACGTCTCTCTAAAAACTAACTGATTTCAGTGGTGATTTTTTTATAACTGGAGAAGAAATGTAATCATTATCTAACTGAACATTTGGATTTGAAGGATGAGTGTTTTCAGTATCAATCTATTTGATTGATTTCATCTTCGGTAACATATCTGCCGAAGAAGATCTAGGTAGTAATTTATGGATCGATTGTGTTAAAATTCCTCCTGGTAGTTTGTTTTCAGAGATATCTAACTATGGTGCCATGATTTTCTCGATGGAACGAGAATCGTTTTTTTGCTCTCTGCAATCGTTTTCTTCGGTTTGATGAAAGAACCCTAAATTTCTTCAGAGCAGAGAAGACGAAAGAGAAGTGAGAGAAAGTGAAAATAAAAATGAATACGGAAATGAAACCTATAGCCTATTTCATTAGGTATATACAATAAAGGGCATTCTTGGTATCACGAATTTCCCCCCAAACCCTAAACTTTATTACCAAGCCACGAAATCTAAAGTTAAGGCCTAGAAATATTAAAAGTGAAAGTATGGAGTTGATAGGGAGGATCCATTTAGTGGGGTTTATATATTGAACCCATAAAGTAGGGGGTTCTAGTATTTTTCACTTTTGGCTATCTCTTGGGCAGAATAGATGAATCTTATTAAAGTCCTTTTTGTTAGTGGCTGCCTTCATTTGGTGGATTTCGTAAAGGAAGGCAAAGGTGATATAGATTGGCACTGCTGCGATCTATTAGAAGAATGTCGGATTTCCCTTTCTAGTCGTTTTAGTTTTAATGTTGTTTATTTTAAGAGACTCAAAAACAAACTTGCTGACCGGCTTGCACGTCGGGCTAGAAAGTTCTACTTGAAAGCTTCATGGGTTTCTATTCCTCCCTTTCTGGACAATTTGTTGAGGAAAGAACCTTTAGCTGACGTTTGTACTTTCCTTTTAAGTTAATGCAATAGTGTGTTTCTCGGCAAAAAAAAAAAAAAGATTCATCCTCTCTAAGCTTTATTAGCTAAAGAGTTTGCAATTTCAAATAGTAGGAAATACCAATTGGTCCTAGGAATAATATATTAGAGAGAGTCTAGTCCAATTGATCGAGTCAATTATACGTATGGTCTATTTGGTAATATAAATTATAGTTTGGTCCTAAAAGTTATCTTTTGGTCCAACGCTGATGTCATGGATGATGTAAATGTCACCTGTGAGTGGCGAAATACCCTTTTGGATAAGGACCATATATATAGTCAAAAAGTAGGAGAGAATAAATCATTCTCAGATTTACTTTCTCTCTCTAATGTTTTTAGATCTAGTTTCTTCTCTCCATTTTTTCTTTTTCTTTTGAAACGTTTTTTTTTTTTTTTTGGCCGACGAAGAAGATGATGTTTTATGATGATGAAGAAGAAGAAGAAACCGATGACGACGATGTCTGCTGCCTAGTTTTGATGTTGTTGTTGAAGACGGTGATGAAGAAGAAGAAGAAAACGATGGCGTGCGATTTTCTCTTCTCAACATTTTTGATTTTGTTTTTGATGTTACATATGTTTCTTGATCTGTAGACGATGAATATGATCATTGTTGCTATTGTTGATATGTTTCTTTTTCTCTATTCTCTATAATTTCTTGATCTGTTTTTCAAATCTAGATCTGTGATATGTTGTTGCTGCTGCTGGTGTTGAAGACGACGACGAAGAAGATGAAGATGTTGAAGATGAAGATGTTGTTGCTGGTGTTTGAAGACGACGAAGAAGATGTTTGTTGTTGTTCTTTCTTGGTTTTGAAAACATCGAAGAAAATGAGATGAATATGATGAATACGATGTTGTTCTTCTTTGTTGAAGACGTCGAAGAAGATGAATATGATGTTCTTTCGATGTTTTATATGGACTTCATTCCAGAAATGAAGTCTATTTTTATATGGACTTCATTCCTGGAATGAAGTCTGTTTTTTCTTAGTTTTTATATGGACTTCATTCACGGAATGAAGTCATTTTTCTTAGTTTTTATATGGACTTCATTCACGGAATGAAGTCATTTTTTCTTAAGTTTTTATATGGACTTCATTCAGAAATGAAGTCCATTTTTCTCTTAGGTTTTATATGGACTTCATTCACAGGAATGAAGTCTGTTTTTTCTTAGGTTTTTATATGGACTTCATTTCATAAATGAAGTACGTATTTCTTAGGTTTTTATATGGACTTCATTCCAGTAAATGAAGTCCGGTTTGTATATGTTTTATATGGACTTCATTCCTGGGAATGAAGTCTGTTTTTTCTTAGGTTTTTATATGGACTTCATTCCATAAATGAAGTTTGTATTTCTTAGGTTTTTATATGGACTTCATTCCAGAAAAAGAAGTCTGGTTTGTATATGTTTTATATGGACTTCATTTATGGAATGAAGTCTGTTTTTTTTAACTTTTTTGTATGGACTTCATTCCTGGGAATGAAGTCTGTTTTTTTAGCTTTTTTGTATGGACTTCATTCCTGGGAATGAAGTCTGTTTTTTTTAGCTTTTTGTATGGACTTCATTCCTGGGAATGAAGTCCTGCTTTTTTTTAGCACGAAAGAACTCCTACAAAAAAAAAAAAAAAATTAACACGAAAGGGTAGTTTTGTCTATTTAAATATTTTTAAATAATTATGGACCAAACAGTGAAAGCGTTTGTGCAAGGACTAAACAGACATGGGCCCACCTAAAAAAGGACCAAACGATATTTTTCCCATTTCAAATATTGTCACTGCCACCTATTAATGGGCTTACAAGCCACTACTTATTTAGTTATTTTTAAGTTCATTTTTAAGAACATTTTTAACTTCAAGGACAATCCATTGGTTAACCCAATGAACACTAGAGTCTAGGATTGGTTTCACCGTTTCATGTGTAGATTTCCTACCAACTGGCTATGAGACTCCGAAGATGATTTTTCTGTAGCCCAGCATATTAGCCCATTTCACAGCTTCTTTCTTTGCAATAAGCTCGGGCGTCGGGCCAGCTTGCCTCAGTCCCAAACGACATACAAGCAGATGTCATGATAAAAGGTCCTGGTCTCGGAAGAGATGCAGCATTACGAGCCTTTCATAGAAGTGGTATGATCCTAAAAAAGACGTGTGTAGAACTAAGAATCGAACTGATTCCAAGAGAACCAAATGATTCAATAATATGATCCAAAAAAAAAATTACTATGCTTCGAGAGGAAATAGCTGTAACTACTCAGAATCTAGAGCAGACAGTAAGGTCTTTTTTACGACCGTTTTATTTTGTCTCGGCTTCAGTCCCCCATCAATCAAGATTCTTTCAAAAGTTCTTTTCTTGTTTTTTTTTTCCCTCGGGAAAGTATTGGATCTTATTAAAAAGAAGAAAATAAAAAATACTCCCTCCGTCCCTATTATATAGGTAGAGTTTTGAAAATTTGTAGTCCCATTAGGTAGGGGGATTTTCATTTTCAAGATGGGTTTTTCAATACGTTACCCTTATTTATTATAGCTAGTTATCACTATAATTAAGGTAATGTTTCTAATATTGGAAATTGTACAAAGGGTAAAACAGGAAAGAGGATGAATATGTATGAAATCAAAAAAAAAAAAAAAAAATTATTCTAATTGAAACTCATTTCTCCGCCTATATATTGGGGACGGAGGGAGTAAAAAAAAAAAAAATGCACAACATGAAGAAAGAGACAAGGCCC
This sequence comes from Papaver armeniacum, assembly GCA_023531295.1. Classification (NCBI taxonomy): domain Eukaryota; kingdom Viridiplantae; phylum Streptophyta; class Magnoliopsida; order Ranunculales; family Papaveraceae; genus Papaver; species Papaver armeniacum. Next base: position 93,943 of record JAJJWW010009243.1, read on the forward strand.
TAAGAGCATCTCCAATGCAAGGGGTAAAGGTCTTAAATTAGTATGACACCTAGGATTTAAGACTTTTTGCACCAAAGTTTTATCTCCAATCTGAGGGTGGAGGTCATAGAAAAAGATGACATGGCTTATTGGGGGTAAAGGAGAAGGTGAAAATAAGACTTTCTTCATAACTAGAGTCTTAAGTCCATCATCTTTTTGTCTCTTAATTTAAATAAAAAGTGTAAAGGTAGTACTGGAGATTGGAGATAAAATTTAGGTAGAAAGTGTTATATTTAATTTTTTTGTCATGTAGTGAATAACCCACGACCAAAAGGTATACATAACACTCTACGTAGGATGACCTTGACCTCTAAAAGATTGGAGATGCTCTAACAAAATAAAACACACTCGTAGATTGCACCAATTACAGCTTCGCACTTCGCAGTTAGTGAATAAATCTCTGAAAGAGATGCACGTGCACCTAAATTATTCATACAGTGAGCTCCATTGATGTATTCTGAAAATTACCTCACTGTGATGGTTTCTGTTTCTCTCTGGCTTTTCTTTGTTATTACTCGCTTGTTCCTTTCACACTTTCCTATCTAGCTGACTCCTTCGTCAACATGTCAAGATTTAAGTTAATCCACCACGTTCCACTGCTCACACTCGATGACTCCAGACGAAATAGCCTTATATACTTCTTGCAAAAGTGCAGTTCAGCAATAATAGTGCTTTTAAAAGTTACCCAAAATAACAATGTTTTTCCAGCAAGTAATTTGGTAAATTTGGACTGAATCGTAGTTTCCCATAACAGGAAGTCTTTTAACGGCTGACAACTCTAGTTGAGTAGCCTATATAGGCCCTATCTATAGCAAATTCACCGCCGCTCGCTTGCTCATCGTCTCTCTACCATAAGACCACAAACAAAACTTTTAGGCATCCAAATGAGCAGCAAGCGCTATGGCTTCTTCTTCTTGCGTTCACCTGCTCCGTCTTGCTCCAATCCATCCTTATCAACAGCAAACCTTCAGAAAACCCAAATTCTTTTTGTCATCTATGATCAGCGTTCCTTGCTCTTTCCCTTATCCTCTTCGAATCACCGGCCAGAAACACAAACTCCAATTTCTTTCACCTAAAACCGTACAATACACTAACTCGTTCGCATCAAGGAATACAATCAGTAAGGCAACATTTTTACGTGAATATACCACTGCTTCAAAAAAATACTTCAAAATTTTCAGCTGCGGAGATATGTATTCTAGTATTGGTATACCTCATCCCATTCTTAAACAAACATCTATCCACTATGTTCCCATCCACTATGTTCCCACTTTTAGAATATGCAGCGAGTCCTGTCATACCATTGTTAAGATTCTATCAATCATTACACACTTTTGATTTGATTCTGCTTCTTTCTTTCTTTATCGGTTTCGTAAGATTCAGGAGTTGCATGAATGAAAGAAAAGATTGCATGGGTATTGCGAGTAGTATTAAATACTCTTCACAAGCAAAGGTTATGGATTCCGTGCTTGTTATTGCTTCTTTAGTTCGCCCGTTTTTGTTGACGCCGGATCCTTCGGCATTCGGGTTCCAGGTTCAACTCTTGAGTGTGAGTATTATGATGCTAAGTTTGCTTTCTTTATGCGTTTGGTAATTGTGTCGTTGCTAGTGATTGATGTGTATTGACAACTCTATTTGCAGGTTATATAATTTGTCCCCTTTATTTAGGTCATGCATGAGCAATATCAGTATCTTCTACTGACTCTTACATTTTTGATTTGCAGGTTCTTGAATTAATTTGTATCCAGACATGCGTACATACATGTTTAAAATACTGGAGGGCTGTCCAGCTGGTTGTGCGTTCATCTTTAAAATACTTAGGGGCTGCTGTCCAGTGGGTTGTAGGTTCGGACGCGTCCTGTCCCTCTACGCTTGCCCAAATCATGGAGGTGGTTCTTAAGACCAAGGAAGATGAAGGTCGACGTGAGGGGAAATCGTTGGTGCTGAAACTTTTAAGAGCAAACAACAGTCTTTTTAGTGACGTGGATTTCGCTAAAACATGCAACAAATATATATTATCCTCATGTCAAAGCTGTTTAAATTCATTGTCGGTTCTATTTAAGATGGCCAAAAATCACAGCCTGGAGAGTTACGATCCCCCAGTGGACGAACAAATATCTCTAGAAACCGATAACCTTTTATGGTTGCTTGACATTCTGGAAGATAGACATGCAGCTGAGGAGTTTGCATTGATGTGGGCTAACCAACAAGAGCTTGCAAACCTGCACACAAAAACCAGGACGCGCTCTCGCCATCTCGTTAGCTGCATAACAACACGATTGCTTGTTGGCATAGGAAATGGGGAAATCCTTCTAGCAAAGGGCACCCGTCAGCTGCTATTACAGACATGGTTTCAGCCACTAGTTGATGATTACTCTCGCTTACGAAAACTTGAATCATTTGATCCCCAAGTGGTGGAAGAAAATATTGAGAGGGCAATATTACAACTTCCGGAAAAATATCAGCGGAGTTTGCGTTGGCGTGGTATGGATGTTTCTTGAAGGACGGTGAGAACTGTCCAGATCTTCGGAAAGCCTTTCAAGACTGGTGCAGAAGAACCCTTTAGCAAAACATGACCTCCACCTCCTTGTATCATTTTTTGAATGACATGTATTATAGTACCACAGTATATAACTATATATAGTGTTTATTACTTGCTTGATTATTGATTTGCCTTCCTTCTGTAGAGAGTCCAACTTTGTGCACCCACGGGTGCACGTTCCTCCTCCTCTCATTAGCCAGACACTTAACGGAGGTTTCCATCGTCTTAAACCAAAAAGTTCGAATGTTTGTTATTCAAACCTTCTCTTTCCTCCCTCAGTGGTGCGTATGCTCATTACTAACCCACTTCCAATTTTCGTGTTATTTTTCCTTTTTGGTAAACGGAATTCATTACACTGCTAACTAGCTAGGCTCTACAAGTCTTGGGAAAGCCCTCCCCATCACCAATAATTTATCGTTTATAACCTTTTTAGCTAGCACATCAGCTAATTACCCTCCCTAAAAAGGATGGCCAAACATTAAGAGTTTCTCCAATGATTGATGTGTGTATTTCATGCGGCAACATAGTTAAGACATCCTCTTGAAATAAAATTTCTATATAAGGTTATAATTTCCTAAATATGAGGAGTAAAAGAACCTTCCTAAATTGGGGCATATGCCACTTAATTGGGGCCTATAGCTACATGACAAAATAGGGTCACTAACAAGTAATTTCTAGAAACCCCTTAACCACTATTTTTGTTAATACCTAATATACCCTTATTAAATTAGTGATGATTAATTAAGTTAGTATTAGTTAAATTAATTAGTGTTTGAGTTTGATTATAATGTTAGGATTAGAGTAGAAATTCATTTCCTCTTTTAAGGTTTGAAGGGAAAGAAGAAGTAGAGGGAAAAAAGATAAAACTAGGGTTTGTGATTTTCTTAGCAAAAATAAAACTTTATAGTGATGATGAAGACTCTAGTAGTGATGAAGAAGTTGGTGCATCAGATTATCATGATTTCGATCCTACCGAATTGGATAATTTGTTGAAAGAAGAAGAGGATGTCAACCAAAGAATGCTTGAGGATATTATTCAAGCACAAGAACAAATTCGTCGGGAAGAAGAAGGTGATAATGCTTCTAATAAACCGGTATGAGTTGTAACGATCTACAAACATGTATTTGCACGTCTCGATCGCCCAAAAAGGAACAAAATTTCAAAATCGTTTTCCAGAATCGGTTTATTCGATAACACTACATAAACCGATTAAGGTGAAATCCTCAAATTGGGTACAGAAATCGGTTTTTGTTCATCACCATATGAACCGATTGTAGTAATTTTTTTGGCGCGATGGGTATGTGACCAGAATCGGCTTTTGTTGGTGATGTTCATAACCCGATTTCTTCACTTGAATAATCACGTAAGTCGACAATCGGTTTATTTTCGTGTATATGTAATCCGATTCTTAAAGTTCCAGGAGAAATGTGAAGAACAATCGGATTATATGACACGAGACGTGAACCGATTGTGGACTTTGAAATTGTTTAGACAAATCTTTAATCGGTCTTTATAGTTGCACATATAAACCGATTGTGGAAAATCGGTTTAATCGACTGTAACATATAAGCCGATTTTGAATCATCAACTTGTATCATTTTTTGAATGACATGTATTATAGTACCACAGTATATAACTATATATAGTGTTTATTACTTGCTTGATTATTGATTTGCCTTCCTCCTGTAGAAGTCGAAAACCAAAAAGTTCGAATGTTTTAATGTTTGTTATTCAAACCTTCTCTTTCCTCCCTCAGTGGTGGGTATGCTCATTACTAACCCACTTCCAATTTTCGTGTTTTTCTTTTTCCTTTTTGTTAAACGGAATTCATTACACTGCTAACTAGCTGGGCTCTACAAGTCTTGGGAAGGCCCTCCCCATCACCAATAATTTATCATTTGTAACTTTTTTAGCTAGCACATCAGTTAATTACCCTCCCTAAACTGATGGGCAAACATTAAGAGTTTCTCCAATGGTTGATGTGTGTATTTAGTGTGGCACCATAGTTAAAAACATCCTCTTGAAATAAAATTTCTATATAAGGTTATAATTTCCTAAATATGAGGAGTAAAAAAATATAAACATCTCCGACACATAAATTATAAATCGTTTAATGATTGATTAAAATTATTTCTATATTTATTATTGCATTGATTTTATGGAAAAATGATGAGTTGGATGGGAAGAGTGTGCAAAAAACAAAATAACCCTATTGGCTTATCTTGACAGCCGGTTAACTAATTACTAGAATTCGTATTTCTATTAATTTTAATTTTATTTAAATCTTAAAGAAGGTAACAAAATATATATCAAATCTAATTAATACCTAAAATATAGGATTCCAAAAAAATTAAACTCTTAATTTGTAAACAAAAACGTGATGATGAATTGAATTTGTTTTAAGAAAACGTGATGTTGAAATTGATCATCACACTAATTAAGTGTTACTATTGGTTGGGTAATTGCCGTATCTGTTCAAGAAACTTCTTCCTCTTCAGTGCAAGGGCAGGAAACATAGTTTTTTTTCACGACCATGGCTTGCTGGTGACGTATTATGTTCAAGAAGCTTGGGAACACACTCTTTTTCACGATCATGACTTCTTTGGTGACGTATTATATGCGCTTTGGAAGTGGCCGGGAAGGAATGCTTTAATTTCTCTTACCTTTGCTATGTTATTTTTCACTTTACTTGATGATGCCTTGGTTATTGGGGCCTATGTAGAACAAGTTTTATTTTTAACGTACGACCTGTTTATGATGATGAAATATACATTTGTTGATGGTGGATTTTCGTTTAAGGTTAAATTTGTAAAAAACCTGAAAAAATCATGCGCTGACATCTTGTAAAAGATAAAGCCGTTTATAAGTGACGGATACTCCTCACTTAATTCACCAAGAATGGAGCATGTAGCAACAATCCCATTCTGTGAATACATGAAATTCCTCCAGGTTGGAGCATGCAGCAACAATCCCTTCCTGAGAATTTCATATCAGCCTTGTATTTCCTGTACTCATTATCAAGTGTGGCATGACGACTGAGTGTTACTCTTACAGAGTAACACGAACCTCCAAGCACTATAATGAATCCATGTACGAAATACCCGTACATTTTGATTCTCGGTGTGTTATACTAGCCCGAGCCCTCTCGGTGTGTTATACTAGCCCGATTGAGCCCCTCTCGGTGTGTTATACTAGCCCGATTGAGCATCCGGACTTGATCAGTATCAGATCAGGATATGATTCGATCGCGATCATCCAACTTCACAAGCATGATTGGATGACCACAGATCAATTCCATCACCCCCACGCAGGTATGGAATACCCACGGCCTTAGCTTGCCAGATATGATCGGATCGCAGTCATCCAACTCCACAAGCATGATTGGATGACCACAAATCAATTCCATCACCCCCAAGCAGGTATGGAATACCCACGGCCTTAGCTTGCCGAGATATGATTCGATCGCAGTCATCCAACTCCACAAGCATGATTGGATGACCACAGATCAATTCCATCACCCCAAGCGGTATGGAATACAGTAGGCCGACCCGCATGGTCGACCATTGGCCTTCGCTTGCCAAGAAACCGTCCATACCAAGCATTATGGACGGAAAACCTAAATTAGGGTTTGCGGCATATTACATGTGTCGCAAAAACGGTCTCAACCGTCCATCTTCGCGAGGCATAGATGGAGAGTGTAGATATAGACTCAAAGGGCCGGAGCATGTCGACACAATCACCATGTGACCGCCTACACGCTTGACCAATCGGTCAAAGCCAACCGTGGTTGGTTACAACAAAACCGTCCGCCCAAAAGAGCATGGTCGCGCGGCTTTGAAAGCCAAAATTAGGGTTCAAGCCATCACGCGCGTCCATCTTCTCCGGCACGAATGGAGGGTCACAGATTAGATTGAGTAAGGGTCGGTCACACCAGCATGACCACCGTGAGCCCATCTACCTCCTCACGCGGTCGGCCAAGGCTCATCATTCCGGCCAACCCAAAACGCACGCCCAAACTCGTGCGGTTACACCTCCCAAATCCTAAACCGATCTCGACCGCTCAACTTCACCGGATGATTTGAATGGCTTAGATCACGTTTTCATGGGATAATCGGTATAGGTGTGAACACCAACCTACCACCTACACGGTAGTATGATCGACCAAGACCAGACCAATGTTGGTCGCCTCAAACGCGTGCCCAAACTAGGGATATCACGCCGGTTTCCAACTCCTTTGCGGCAAGGGATTTCTGCCGCAAACCGATCTCGACCACTCCTCTTACCGGTCAAATTGAGTGGCCCAGATCGCTCTTTCATGAGGGAACGGAATACAGGCGCCTACACCATCATGCCGTCAACACGCATGTATGGTCGGTCCTCTCTAAAATCCTTCCCATGCTTGGTTTCGACCAAGGTGAAGAGTGATGCTTGCGCATCTCTTTTAAAACCCTAATTTCATCAACGGTCCGAGATGAGTGTCTCAAACATCATCTCATCCGTCCGACCTCACCAGACTTGGTTATACAACCTGGTCGGGAGTTATTTGGTTAGTGAGCAGTCATTACACATCACTTTACCACACCGTAATGCAGTACCTGCATAAAATACACACGATATTGCACAAGTATCGACTTTCGAATAACGCGAGTTATTCAATTCAAGATTACATGCTATCTTTCGTGGATCCACGATCCACATTCCAGACATCAATCATGTCACAAACTGGGGGATACTTACTGGGGTATTGGTCGGGCGGTTTACAGCGTGCAGCGTGCAACGCGCCATCACAAGAACGTGTTAGGGAGTCATAGACGGTTAGAGATGAACAGGGAAAAGTGGGCAAGACTGGTCGTGTGTTACCGACACACAACTCCACTACTCCATCATTCCACTACCTCCACTTCCCACGAGAAACGTGAATGAGGCTCAATGACTTGTATAAATAGGTTCTCCGCCCTATTTTCCAACAACAACAAGGGAATAACGGAGACGAGAACAACACAAGTTCGGTCGTATTCAAAACCAAGTGTTGATACCGTCATATTCAACCATCTTCTGTCACAAGTCATAGCAAGCCAACACCTTCACAATCTCAACACCTTCTTCGCTTCCCTCCCTAAGATCAACCCAATCTCCTTCACTTTGTGACCGAAACAAGTCTGGAACGGCCATTTCTTGGTTTAGGCCGGACTTGCACAGATTGATCTCTCGAATCTACAAGCACTCACCGCGCAGTGCATTTGTTGTAGGTTTAAATTCATTCCTCATCACACCCCAAATTACCAAATTCAGCAGGAGTAATTTTCACCCATCAACAATTGGCGACCACAGTGGGAGATTAATCTCTCGGTCGTAAAATCAATTCCTTTGAAATCCAATTCAATTTCATCGATTTCAAAAAGGGGAGATCTTAGAACCAATTCGATCAGAAAATCATTTCAAGATGGTGGAACTCAGGTCTGGATCAGCAATCAATTCGGACGGAGCTAGCGTGGATAACACTCCCGGTGTTGACGTGCCTGTCAGTGGAGCTACCGTAGCCAGCACATCTCGAGGAACCGTTACCTCTGTCACCAACACTAGCGGAGCAGGAGACATCCCAGTAGGTGTAACGCCTCCCATCACCAGAGCCAGAGCAGCCGCGAGTCCTGGCATCTCTTCGAGCGTAACGCCTCCAGCGGTTACCAGAGCAACAACTTTCACTCCTCCGTCAGGACGAGGAGCCGGAGACACAAGAGGAAGACCACCGTCTAGTACCATTGCAGACTTGATGGAGAAACAGGAAATTCTTGCTAAAACTCAAACAGAGATATGGCCGCAACTCGAAAGAGGTACTCACTTTCCTTAAAACTTTGACTGAACGATTGCCGCAAGATTCACGGCAACCCTCGGAGTCGGCAAGAGATGCATTCAGTACACCCGGAGCAGGCGTTTCCACTCGGACCTACATGAATGAAGAAACCCGTGTTGCTCCTGAGCGCCAAAGGGAGAGAGACCAGCCTTCCAACTTCATTACGCGTGAGGATCTAGAGCGACTTCTCCAAAATCGAGGAAAAGGGGACCAGGACGGATGTACACCAACATCACCGCCGTACCCTCGGGATGTGCAACGGATTCCCTCTACCAAGAGGTTACACCTCTCCCCAGTTCTCCTCTACGACAGTGAGTCTGGTAATGCTCGTGAACACATTTCTCGATTCTTGGAAGCCTTGGGGAACATGAATACAATCATGTTTTACGCCTAAAAAGAATTCTCAAAATCACTCACGGGGAGGGCATACACAGTACAACAACATTGCGCCTAACATCATATCCAATTGGAGCGAGATGGTCGGTGCTTTTCTACTGAAAGTATTTCTTCGTGTCACAGAACAAATCACATTTTCGGACACAGGAAGAATTCTCACGGAATAATGAACATCCCAACGACTTCGTTAAAATATTCGTAACCCAAGCCAATTTGGATTGTCACGACCGAATGTCACCGAACGGCAATTGGTGGAATCATGCATCAATGGGATGATACCCATATACCGCGCCCTGTTAGAGAATGGGATTTCAAACATTCTCTGAACTCCACGAAGCCGCAAAGCGTTCAAGAACAATCGCGCACCAAAGCACTACTAGAAAGAACCAGAGTTGTTCGAAGTGAAGATTTGCGTGAAAGTCGAGGAAGCAGGCGTCTCACAAACAAACAATACAACACCGGCCCTTCTGTGAGTGTGGTAGCGGAGGAGAAAGAGGAAAGCTTCGATAACGGAACAACAAACCAAGCGAACATCTCAGCACACAAGACTTCGTCTCGAAAAGAAACAGACAAAACTCCCGCACAAAACGCCAAGGACACGGGTTTTCCTTTTCCCATGAATGAACTGATAGAGCTCTTGGAAGCGTGGATCCAAGATGATGCCGTAAAACTACCCCCTATCAGGCGCCCTCCGACCGAGGAAGAAATAGCAGATCCCGAGATCTGTTGCTACCACAGTTCGTCCATCATCCAACCAAAGATTGCAACAGAGTTGAAACAAATATTCGGGGAAAAGGTAGAGACGGGGAACTCCAGCTTGGAAACGAAGGTGTTCACAGAGATCCTCTACCTATCGGGGAGCCGCATGATTTCGGGGACTCTGTTCGCAAGACCGTGCAATCTATGATGGAGCACATGTGTGAAATCTTATATTTCTCCAAAGGACAGCGTCAAGACATGTTCACTGCCCTCAACCACGTTGTGTCAGGGAGGCGTTTGCATCCAGAAGAGCAGCCCGGAACCCCGGTCTTTCCGAAAGACATGAGCAACGAAACTGGGGACTCCTAACCATCACTCGTTTGAGAAACGTTGAGTTTGATAACGCGTTGATCGATACGGCTTCGGAATTTAACATCATTACTGTCAAAACCTTGAGAGCAGCAAAGATCTCAAAGCAAGAAGCTACTCGTCATCCAACTGTGGTCGGGGATTCAGCAGGAGAGCTTAGAGATGCATATGGATACATTGATCTTGAAGTCAAATTGGGTGATGCCTCGACGCAAGCAAAGTTCTACATAGTCAAAGACCATCCCAACTACGACACGATCCTAGGAAGCTCCTGGATGCAGGACAACAAAGCCATACTGGAAGTCTGTCCTCTATCGGTGTCACACACGAGAGAATCTCCAACACGCCCGCTGGACTACCCGATGACCGTCATTTGCCGCACCAAAGAACTTGCCAATATGACACAACTTCCGGAGAGAGCACTGCCGGCATACACCGAAAGGTTCCGGTCTCAAGTAAGTCTCGTCACACAACCCTCCTTGCAAACTACCGCCTCTCATTTCGACAAGTCCTGGGGACTGGCTTCAACCGACAAACCAACCCCCGGCTAGGAGATGTGAATGGGAAGCCGGCCCTTTCAAACGTTTTATCAGGAGCATAGAAGTTGTCTTGGTCAAAGACAACAAGGCCAAGGTCCAAGTGTCCGCACGCTCAAACCCATTCGGAATTGGAGACCTAGTGACGAAGGCGGCCACATTCAATGTTGGAAACATGACGGTGAAGATGACCACTCCACCTGACTCACCCGCCAAAAGAGAAGATGAACCGTACCTGGTAGCAGATGTTATCCTAGGTGGCTACTGCAAGCTCATCAACGCTGATAACTTGGAGGGCATAACAATTCACTCACGATGGCTCAAACCTTACCGAACCTAAGATACTGTGCTACCGCTTTCCAACATCCTCCACACTTTAAAACGATGTGCTATTTTTTCCAGCGTGTTTCCTTTTATAGTTTCATGTCATGCTTGTAATTCCTCCAAAAATGATTGCAATACTTGCATTCATAGTTAGGGTTCCAATTTTCAATCCTCAATTTAATTGAAGTACTATTTCCATCTGAGAACCTCTCTACCTCTAAAAACACAAAGCCACGAGTCGGCCTAAATCAACACACTAGAGCGGAGAGCGGGAAGGGAAACCCTAAGCAAGTATCTCATGGGAAGAAGGAAACGAACGTGAACGAGAAAGGAAAACGATTGCTATACGCTTTGACAAAGCCAGGGAGGATCTTGCATCACAGTCCGTAAATGTTCTATCATGATAATTACTTCTTTTATCACAAAGAATCACGTGTGGAGGAACACCCTTGTTCCGAGAAGATTCGATTGCAATTTTGGCAAAGGATTAAAAAAAAAAAAAAAACAAAAAAAAAAAAAAAAACTTTTGTTCCAACCATAAAACGAAAGGAAAAACTTGAACTCAGCTGCCACCGAGTACAAGGAAGACATTCAAAGGTACGGAACATGCTTGGAAAAGAAAGAAGGAAATTCTAATCGCCAAGAGAGTCGGCCTACTTTGCATCACCGTCGGTCTGCTCCGTCACCTGTTGATGCGCCTCCTTCGAATCTCCCTCAATCTCTCGCATCGGACATCTCCCAAAGGCAGCCAGCGCACTCCATCCCAACATCGGCGCTGGGAGCATCAAAGGGCATAGCAACATCAGGGGCCGCGCAAATTGCTTTCACATGTTCGACTCCTGCGTATCGGAATCAAGAATTATCACGCCGTCTGGATCGGGTAATCACACTTGTCTTCATTTGGAGGTCGTTTATGCTCAACTCTCCGCTCTCTTCAACCGCGCCGCAAATCTCTCTCGCCCTTGCGCTTACTAGTGTCTGCAGCGTTTCCTCGCGCCTCCGCCGCTCCTCCATGTCAATTGCGGCCGAAAGTGCACTGAGATACGTCCTCTCGGCAATACGAAGGTGTGGGATAGACATCCCCCTGGATAGCACGGCCGACTTCGCGAAGAGGAAGATCGATCTTAGTCATTACTTCTCTGTGCGCATGGTTTTCGGGCTTGTCAACTTCAAAACTCCTTTACGGGAAGCAACGGAATGAGCGTCCACCGCTTCCATGATAATCTGCAAAGCGAGAGGAGGTTATGCACACGCAAACAAAAAAAAAAAAATCAAGTCAATTGATCAGTTAATCAGAAAATCAGAGCAGTACCTGAGATTCCTGAGATATAGAATAAACGACCACGTTGAGATGATCCTTTATAATCTCACAAGTCGACAGAATCCCGGAAGGAAAAGAAGTCTTTACTTACCACCTATGAAGGCTACTAATTCGGGATAACAATCGACGAAGCTTATCAAATATACCGAGGAAAGCCGTGTATAACTAAGGAAGTAAACTGAAGGAGCGGCGAACTCATACATGTACGAAAGGAACCAAAGCGACTCACCGGATCAAGTCCCGCTTCCTCGCATCCTTAATCAAGACCAACCAGTTCGGAAACGCGACAATGTGAAACTATCCAGAGTAAATATGTATTCACTCTAGCTTGGTCATTTACGTATGTCACCATCTCATGCCTACCACACAATAGTGTAACCATTATGTGCTAGGCGGGGGGACTTAATGTTGATGGTGGATTTTCGTTTAAGGTTAAATTTGTAAAAAACCTGAAAAAATCATGCGCTGACATCTTGTAAAAGATAAATCCGTTTATAAGTGACGGATACTCCTCACTTAATTCACCAAGAATGGAGCATGTAGCAACAATCCCATTCTCAGAATACATGAAATTCCTCCAGGGTTGGAGCATGTAGCAACAATCCCTTCACGAGAATTTCATATCAGCCTTGTATTTCTGTACTCATTATCAAGTGTGGCATGACGGTAGTGTTACTCTTACAGTAACACGAACCTCCAAGCACTATAATGAATCCATGTACGAAATACCCGTACATGGCCGATTCTCGGTGTGTTATACTAGCCCGAGCCCTCTCGGTGTGTTATACTAGCCCGATTGAGCCCCTCTCGGTGTGTTATACTAGCCCGATTGAACATCCGGACTTGGTGTATCGGTCTCCGGATATGATTCGATCACGATCATCCAACTCCACAAGCATGATTGGATGACCACAGATCAATTCCATCACCCCAAGCGGTATGGAATACCCACGGCCTTAGCTTGCCGGATATGATCGGATCGCGAGTCATCCAACTCCACAAGCATGATTGGATGACCACGGATCAATTCCATCACCCCAAGCGGTATGGAATACCCACGGCCTTAGCTTGCCAGATATGATCGATCGCAGTCATCCAACTCCACAAGCATGATTGGATGACCACAGGATCAATTCCATCACCCCAAGCGGTATGGAATACACGGCCGACCCCGCATGGTCGACCATTGGCCTTCGCTTGCCAAGAAACCGTCCATACCAAGCATTATGGACGGAAAACCTAAATTAGGGTTTGCGGCATATTACATGTGTCGCAAAACGGTCTCAACCGTCCATCTTCGCAGGCATAGATGGAGAGTGTAGATATAGACTCAAAGGGCCCGGAGCATGTCGACACAATCACCATGTGACCGCCTACACGCTTGACCAATCGGTCAAAGCCAACCGTGGTTGGTTACAACAAAACCGTCCGCCCAAAAGAGCATGGTCGCGCGGCTTTGAAAGCCAAAATTAGGGTTCAAGCCATCACGCGCGTCCATCTTCTCCTCGCACGAATGGAGGGTCCTGATTAGATTGAGTAAGGGTCGGTCACACCAGCATGACCACCGTGAGCCCATCTACCTCCTCACGCGGTCGGCCAAGGCTCATCATTCCGGCCAACCCAAAACGCACGCCCAAACTCGTGCGGTTACACCTCCCAAATCCTAAACCGATCTCGACCGCTCAACTTCACCGGATGATTTGAATGGCTTAGATCACGTTTTCATGGGATAATCAGGTATAGGTGTGAACACCAACCTACCACCTACACGGTAGTATGATCGACCAAGACCGACCAATGTTGGTCGCCTCGAAACGCGTGCCCAAACTAGGGATATCACGGTTAGGTTTCCAACTCCTTTGCGGCAAGGGATTTCTGCCGCAAACCGATCTCGACCACTCCTCTTTACCGGTCAAATTGAGTGGCCCAGATCGCTCTTTCATGAGGGAACAGAATACAGGCGCCTACACCATCATGCCGTCAACACGCATGTATGGTCGGTCCTCTCTAAAATCCTTCCCATGCTTGGTTTCGACCAAGGTGAAGAGTGATGCTTGCGCATCTCTTTTAAAACCCTAATTTCATCAACGGTCGCAGATGAGTGTCTCAAACATCATCTCATCCGTCCGACCTCACCAGCTTGGTTATACAACCCTGGTCAGGAGTTATTTGGTTAGTGAGCAGTCATTACACATCACTTTACCACACCGTAATGCACGGTAAGCATAAATACACACGATCTTGCACAAGTATCGACTTTACGAATAACGCGATTATTCAATTCAAGCGATTACATGCTATCTTTCGTGGATCCACGATCCACATTCCAGACATCAATCATGTCACAAACTGGGGGATACTTACTTTGGGGTATTGGTCTGGCGGTTTACGGCGTGCAGCGTGCAACGCGCCATCACAAGAACGTGTTAGGGAGTCATAGACGGTTAGAGATGAACGGGAAAAGTGGGCAAGACTGGTCGTGTGTTACCGACACACAACTCCACTACTCCATCATTCCACTACCTCCACTTCCCACGAGAAACGTGAATGAGGCTCAATGACTTGTATAAATAGGTTCTCCGCCCTATTTTCCAACAACAACAAGGGAATAACGGAGTTCAATGAGAACAACACAAGTTGGTCGACATCGTAAAACCAAGTGTTGATACCGTCATATTCAACCATCTTCTGTCACAAGTCATAGCAAGCCAACACCTTCACAATCTCAACACCTTCTTCGCTTCCCTCCCTAAGATCAACCCCATCTCCTTCACTTTGTGACCGAAACAAGTCTGGAACGGCCATTTCTTGGTTTAGGCCGGACTTGCACAGATTGATCTCTCGAATCTACAAGCACTCACCGCGCAGTGCATTTGTTGTAGGTTTAAATTCATTCCTCATCACACCCCAAATTACCAAATTCAGCGGGAGTAATTTTCACCCATCAACAATTGGCGACCACAGTGGGAGATTAATCTCTCGGTCGTAAAATCAATTCCTTTGAAATCCAATTCAATTTCATCGATTTCAAAAAGGGGAGATCTTAGAACCAATTCGATCAGAAAATCATTTCAAGATGGTGGAACTCAGGTCTGGATCAGCAATCAATTCGGACGGAGCTAGCGTGGATAACACTCCCAGTGTTGACGTGCCTGTCAGTGGAGCTACCGTAGCCAGCACATCTCGAGGAACCGTTACCTCTGTCACCAACACTAGCGGAGCAGGAGACATCCCAAGAGGAATAACGCCTCCCATCACCACGAGCAGAGCAGCCGCGAGTCCTGGCATCTCTTCGAGCGTAACGCCTCCAGCGGTTACCAGAGCAACAACTTTCACTCCTCCGTCAGGACGAGGAGCCGGAGACACAAGAGGAAGACCACCGTCTAGTACCATTGTAGACTTGATGGAGAAACAGGAAATTCTTGCTAAAACTCAAACAGATATGGCCGCAACTCAGAAAGAGGTACTCACTTTCCTTAAAACTTTGACTGAACGATTGCCGCAAGATTCACGGCAACCCTCGGAGTCGGCAAGAGATGCATTCAGTACACCCGGAGCAGGCGTTTCCACTCGGACCTACATGAATGAAGAAACCCGTGTTGCTCCTGAGCGCCAAAGGGAGAGAGACCAGCCTTCCAACTTCATTACGCGTGAGGATCTAGAGCGACTTCTCCAAAATCGAGGAAAAGGGGACCGGACAGGATGTACACCAACATCAGCCCGCCGCACCCTCGGGATGTGCAACGGATTCCTCTACCAAGAGGTTACACCTCTCCCCGAGTTCTCCCTCTACGCCAGACTCGGTAATGCTCGTGAACACATTTCTCGATTCTTGAAGCCTTGGGGGAACATGAATACAATCATGTTTTACGCCTAAAAGAATTCTCAAAATCACTCACGGGGAGGGCATACACCTGGTACAACAACATTGCGCCTAACATCATATCCAATTGGAGCGAGATGGTCAGTGCTTTCTACAGAAAGTATTTCTTCGTGTCTGAACAAATCACATTTTCAGACCTGGGAAGAATTCTCCAGCGGAATAATGAACATCCCAACGACTTCGTTAAAATATTCAGAACCCAAGCACTGGATTGTCACGACCCGAATGTCACCGAACGGCAATTGGTGGAATCATGCATCAATGGGATGATACCCATATACCGCGCCCTGTTAGAGAATCGGGATTTCAAACATTCTCTCGAACTCCACGAAGTTGCAAAGCGTTCAAAGAACAATCGCACCAAAGCACTACTAGAAAGAACCGAGTTGTTCGAAGTGAAGATTTGCGTGAAAGTCGAGGAAGCGGGCGTCTCACAAACAAACAATACAACACTGGCCCTTCGTGAGTGTGGTAAGCGGAGGAGAAAAGAGGAAAGCTTCGATAATGAGAACAACAAACCAAGCGAACATCTCGGCACACAAGACTTCGTCTCGAAAAGGAACAGACAAAACTCCCGCACAAAACGCCAAGGACACGGGTTTTCCTTTTCCCATGAATGAAGTGATAGAGCTCTTGGAAGCGTGGATCCAAGATGATGCCGTAAAACTACCCCCTATCAGGCGCCCTCCGACCGAGGAAGAAATAGAAGATCCCGAGATCATCTGTTGCTACCACAGGTTCGTCCATCATCCAACCAAAGATTGCAACAGGTTGAAACAAATATTCAGGGAAAAGGTAGAGACAGGGGAACTCCAGCTTGGAAACGAAGGTGTTCACAGAGATCCTCTACCTATCAGGAACTGCATGATTTCTGGGGACTCTGTTCGCAAGACCGTGCAATCTATGATGGAGCACATGTGTGAAATCTTATATTTCTCCAAAGGACAGCGTCAAGACATGTTCACGGCCCTCAACCACGTTGTGTCAGGGAGGCGTTTGCATCCAGTAGCAGCCCAGGAACCCCAGTCTTTCCTGAAAGACATGAGCAACGGAAACTGGGGACTCCTAACCATCACTCGTTTGAGAAACGTTGAGTTTGATAACGCGTTGATCGATACGGCTTCAGAATTTAACATCATTACTGTCAAAACCTTGAGAGCAGCAAAGATCTCAAAGCAAGAAGCTACTCGTCATCCAACTGTGGTCGGGGATTCAGCAGGAGAGCTTAGAGATGCATATGGATACATTGATCTTGAAGTCAAATTGGGTGATGCCTCGACGCAAGCAAAGTTCTACATAGTCAAAGACCATCCCAACTACGACATGATCCTAGGAAGCTCCTGGATGCAGGACAACAAAGCCATACTGGAAGTCTGTCCTCTACCGGTGTCAGTACCTGAGAGAATCTCCAACACGCCCGCTGGACTACCTGATGACCGTCCGCTGCCGCACCAGCAACTTGCCAATATGACACAACTTCCCGGAGAGAGCCTGTCGGCATACACTGAAAGGTTCCGGTCTCAAGTAAGTCTCGTCACACAACCCTCCTTGCAAACTACCGCCTCTCATTCTGACAAGTCCTGGGGACTGGCTTCAACCGACAAACCAACCCCGGCTAGGAGATGTGAATGGGAAGCCGGCCCTTTCAAACGTTTTATCAGGAGCATAGAAGCTGTCTTGGTCAAAGACAACAAGGCCAAGGTCCAAGTGTCCGCACGCTCAAACCCATTCGGAATTGGAGACCTAGTGACGAAGGCGGCCACATTCAATGTTGGAAACATGACGGTGAAGATGACCACTCCACCTGACTCACCCGCCAAAAGAGAAGATGAACCGTACCTGGTAGCAGATGTTATCCTAGGTGGCTACTGCAAGCTCATCAACGCTGATAACCTGGAGGGCATAACAATTCACTCACGATGGCTCAAACCTTACCGAACCTAAGATACTGTGCTACCGCTTTCCAACATCCTCCACACTTTAAAACGCTGTGCTATTTTTCCAGCGTGTTTCCTTTTACAGTTTCATGTCATGCTTGTAATTCCTCCAAAAATGATTGCAATACTTGCATTCATAGTTAGGGTTCCAATTTTCAATCCTCAATTTAATTGAAGTACTATTTCCATCCGAGAACCTCTCTACCTCTAAAAAACACAAAGCCCTGAGCCGGCCTAAATCAACACACTAGAGCAGAGCAGGAAGGGAAACCCTAAGCAAGTATCTCATGGGAAGAAGGAAACAGAACGTGTGCACAGAAAGGAAAACGATTGCTATCTGCCCCAGCAAAGCCAGGAGGATCTTGCATCACAGGTCCGTAAATGTTCTATCATGATAATTACTTCTTTTATCACAAAGAATCACGTGTGGAGGAACACCCTTGTTCCTGAGAAGATTCAGTTGCAATTTTGGCAAAGGATTATAAAAAAAAAAAAAAAAAAAAAAAAAAAAAAAAAAAAAAAAAAACTTTTGTTCCAACCATAAAACGAAAGGAAAAACTTGAACTCAGCTGCCACCGAGTACAAGGAAGACATTCAAAGGTACGGAACATGCTTGGAAAAGAAAGAAGGAAATTCTAATCGCCAAGAGAGTCAGCCTCGCCTGCATCACCGTCAGATTCTGCTCCGTCACCTGTTGATGCGCCTCCCTTCGAATCTCCCTCAATCTCTACATCAGACATCTCCGCAGCAGCAGCGCACTCCGTCCCAACATCGGCAGTAGGAGCATCAAAGGGCACAAGCAACACCGTGGGCCGCGCAAATTGCTTTCACATGTTCAGACTCCTCTGTATCAGAATCAAGAATTATCACGCCGTCCTGGATCGGGTAATCACACTTGTCTTCATTTGGAGGTCGTTTATGCTCAACTCTCCGCCTCTTCAACCGCGCCGCAAATCTCTCTGCCCTTGCGCTTACTAGTGTCTGCAGCGTTTCCTCGCGCCTCCGCCGCTCCTCCATGTCAATTGCAGCCGAAAGTGCACAGATACGTCCTCTGGCAATACGAAGGTGTGGGATAGACATCCCCTGGATAGCACGGCCGACTTCGCGAAGAGGAAGATCGATCTTAGTCATTACTTCTCTGTGCGCATGGTTTTCAGGCTTGTCAACTTCAAAACTCCTTTCTGGGGAAGCAACAGAATGAGCGTCCACCGCTTCCATGATAATCTGCAAAGGAGAGGAGGTTATGCACACGCAAACAAAAAAAAAAAATCAAGTCAATTGATCAGTTAATC
Source organism: Papaver armeniacum (assembly GCA_023531295.1). NCBI lineage: Eukaryota > Viridiplantae > Streptophyta > Magnoliopsida > Ranunculales > Papaveraceae > Papaver > Papaver armeniacum. The sequence continues at coordinate 113,133 of JAJJWW010009243.1, forward strand.
AGAAAATCAGAGCAGTACCTGAGATTCCTGAGATATAGAATAAACGACCACGTTGAGATGATCCTTTATAATCTCACAAGTCGACATAATCCCGGAAGGAAAAGAAGTCTTTACTTACCACCTATGAAGGCTACTAATTCGGGATAACAATCGGCGAAGCTTATCAAATATACCTGAGGAAAGCCGTGTATAACTAAGGAAGTAAACCTGAAGGAGCGGCCGAACTCATACATGTACGAAAGGAACCAAAGCGACTCACCGGATCAAGTCCTGCTTCCTCCGCATCCTTAATCAAGACCAACCAGTTCGAAAACGCTGACAATGTGAAACTATCCAGGTAAATATGTATTCACTCTAGCTTGGTCATTTCGTATGTCACCATCTCATGCCTACCACACAATAGTGTAACCATTATGTGCTAGGCGGGGGACTTAATGTTGATGGTGGATTTTCGTTTAAGGTTAAATTTGTAAAACTTTGAAAAAAATCATGCGCCTGACATCTTGTAAAAGATAAAGCCGTTTATAAGTGACGGATACTCCTCACTTAATTCACCAAGAATGGAGCATGTAGCAACAATCCCATTCGTAAATACATGAAATTCCTCCAGGTTGGAGCATGTAGCAACAATCCCTTCCTCGAGAATTTCATATCGGCCTTGTATTTCGTACTCATTATCAAGTGTGGCATGACGACCGAGTGTTACTCTTCTGAGTAACACGAACCTCCAAGCACTATAATGAATCCATGTACGAAATACCCGTACAGGCTGATTCTCGGTGTGTTATACTAGCCCGAGCCCTCTCGGTGTGTTATACTAGCCCGATTGAGCCCCTCTCGGTGTGTTATACTAGCCCGATTGAGCATCGGACTTGATGTATCGGTCTCCGGATATGATTCGATCACGATCATCCAACTCCACAAGCATGATTGGATGACCACGGATCAATTCCATCACCCCCAAGCGGTATGGAATACCCACGGCCTTAGCTTGCCAGATATGATCGGATCGCAGTCATCCAACTCCACAAGCATGATTGGATGACCACGGATCAATTCCATCACCCCCAAGCGGTATGGAATACCCACGGCCTTAGCTTGCCGGATATGATGATCGCAGTCATCCAACTCCACAAGCATGATTGGATGACCACAGATCAATTCCATCACCCCCAAGCAGGTATGGAATACACACGGCCGACCCGCATGGTCGACCATTGGCCTTCGCTTGCCAAGAAACCGTCCATACCAAGCATTATGGACGGAAAACCTAAATTAGGGTTTGCGGCATATTACATGTGTCGCAAAACGGTCTCAACCGTCCATCTTCGCAGCATAGATGGAGAGTGTAGATATAGACTCAAAGGGCCCGGAGCATGTCGACACAATCACCATGTGACCGCCTACACGCTTGACCAATCGGTCAAAGCCAACCGTGGTTGGTTACAACAAAACCGTCCGCCCAAAAGAGCATGGTCGCGCGGCTTTGAAAGCCAAAATTAGGGTTCAAGCCATCACGCGCGTCCATCTTCTCCGGCACGAATGGAGGGTCTGATTAGATTGAGTAAGGGTCGGTCACACCAGCATGACCACCGTGAGCCCATCTACCTCCTCACGCGGTCGGCCAAGGCTCATCATTCCCGGCCAACCCAAAACGCACGCCCAAACTCGTGCGGTTACACCTCCCAAATCCTAAACCGATCTCGACCGCTCAACTTCACCGGATGATTTGAATGGCTTAGATCACGTTTTCATGGGATAATCAAGTATAGGTGTGAACACCAACCTACCACCTACACGGTAGTATGATCGACCAAGACCGACCAATGTTGGTCGCCTCGAAACGCGTGCCCAAACTAGGGATATCACGCCGGTTTCCAACTCCTTTGCGGCAAGGGATTTCGCGCAAACCGATCTCGACCACTCCTCTTTACTGGTCAAATTGAGTGGCCGGATCGCTCTTTCATGAGGGAACAGAATACGGGCGCCTACACCATCATGCCGTCAACACGCATGTATGGTCGGTCCTCTCTAAAATCCTTCCCATGCTTGGTTTCGACCAAGGTGAAGAGTGATGCTTGCGCATCTCTTTTAAAACCCTAATTTCATCAACGGTCGGATGAGATGAGTGTCTCAAACATCATCTCATCCGTCCGACCTCACCAGCTTGGTTATACAACCCTGGTCGGGAGTTATTTGGTTAGTGAGCAGTCATTACACATCACTTTACCACACCGTAATGCAGTACCTGCATAAAATACACACGATCCGCACAAGTATCGACTTTCTCGAAATAACGATTATTCAATTCAGCATTACATGCTATCTTTCGTGGATCCACGATCCACATTCCAGACATCAATCATGTCACAAACTGGGGGATACTTACTGGGGTATTGGTCTGGCGGTTTACAGCGTGCAGCGTGCAACGCGCCATCACAAGAACGTGTTAGGGAGTCATAGACGGTTAGAGATGAACAGGAAAAGTGGGCAAGACTGGTCGTGTGTTACCGACACACAACTCCACTACTCCATCATTCCACTACCTCCACTTCCCACGAGAAACGTGAATGAGGCTCAATGACTTGTATAAATAGGTTCTCCGCCCTATTTTCCAACAACAACAAGGGAATAACGAGTTCAGAACAACACAAGTTTCGACATCGTATTCAAAACCAAGTGTTGATACCGTCATATTCAACCATCTTTGTCACAAGTCATAGCAAGCCAACACCTTCACAATCTCAACACCTTCTTCGCTTCCCTCCCTAAGATCAACCCCATCTCCTTCACTTTGTGACCGAAACAAGTCTGGAACGGCCATTTCTTGGTTTAGGCCGGACTTGCACAGATTGATCTCTCGAATCTACAAGCACTCACCGCGCAGTGCATTTGTTGTAGGTTTAAATTCATTCCTCATCACACCCCAAATTACCAAATTCAGCGGGAGTAATTTTCACCCATCAACAACATTTTAATGGTCACCAAATAGGGATTATTTTTCGTTTTTGTCTAAGCTAAAATGTTGTATTAAAAAAGAGATTATTTTAATTGGTTATATTTTGAAAAATTGGTTGGCATAATCCTTATGGATATAGTTATAGTCGAGATGGATTATCTATATCCTTTTATAGGAATCCTATATTTTTGGTATTATCGGATTTGATATATGATTCATTACCTTTTTTAAGATCTAAATAAAATAAAAATGAATTATATTAATTAGTTAACCGGCTGTTAAAATAAGCCAATCACATCATTTTGTTTTGTGCACACTCGTTTAAGGAGTGTGCACAAAATTGAAGTCTAGTTTTAGAGCTTCTCCAATGGTCATTGTATGTGCATCCTATGTGGCAACACAAATAAGACATCCCCGATCTTTTTTTCTCCAATGGTATTGCATGTAACCTCTTCATTTAATTAGTATAATTTTTATTTTCCATAATTAAAATTTTGCTAAAGCTAAAAATGGTTAGTTAATATAGTAAAGTCAATTCAGTTAATTAAAAGCTGACTAGGATGGTAGACAATGTCAAGGGGAATGTCTAAAACTTGACATTCTCCTTGACATTTCTACCCAAAGTCATCTATACATTGGTTTAAGACATCACGGTTGGAGAATGATTTTAGAGAAAATAGATGTGTATCCTAGGTGGATTTTAACATTTATCTCCACACACAAACCATTGGAGAAGCTCTTAGACATTGGTTTTGACATCCTCTAGCCAAAACTATGCCACCTCATGAGAGAAACATATGAAGCTAATATTATTAAAGAAAGAGTATTTTCAGATAACTCTCTGAAAGGATATTACAAGTTATTTATGGACAATCATTAAATGTCTTAATACAGGATATTGACTTGACATGTTGACCTTACAGGACATTATTGACACAATACAGGACATTGACTTGACCTGTTGACCTTACACACATTATTGACACACTTACATATATCTAATATACCCTCCTCAAGGTGATACTGACAGAGACAGAATCACATTGAAAAACAGAAAAACTGTAAACAAAAAAAAGCTAAGAAGGAAGTTCTGAAATCTGAACAGTAGAAGATACAGAAGAAGATACTGAAGGTAGCTCTAACAATTGATGCAGCAATCTGGAGAAGGTAGGAGAACACAAGCCCTTAGTAAAAGTGTCTGCCAATTGCTCTTCTCATGAAATATGCTGAAGTTGTAAGAAGCCATCCTCTACAAGCTCTCTAACAGTATGATATTGAATCTCTATATGTTTAGTCCTGGCATGAAAAGCAGGATTAGATACCAAAGCCAGAGCACTTGTATTATCACACAAAAGCAAAACAGACTTGACCACAATCTGTAAATCAACTAACAAATAAGAAAACCATTTTAACTCAGCAGCAGCAACAGAGAGACACTTGTATTCAGCTTCTGCAGAGGACTTAGACACTGTAGGTTTCTTTTTAGAAGACCATGATACCAAATTAGAACCCAAAAACACCGCAAAACCAGAGGTTGACCTTCTTGTATCAGGGCAGCCAACCCGATCAGAATCAACATAAGCTTTTAAGCTTGACAAATCACATTTTCTCAAAGAAATACCCCGACCAATAGTACCCTTTAAATACCTTAAAATTCTCTTAACCAATTGAAGATGCAGATCAGAGGGAGAATGCATAAATTGAGAAAGGTAGTTTACAACAAAACATATATCTGGTCTTGTGAAAGTGAGATATTGTAAACCACCTACAAGAGTCCTATAAGCAGCTGAATCATCAAGTTTAACACCATCATGTATCGAAAGTCTACTAGACTTGACTACTGGTGTATCACAAGGCTTACAATCTAACATATTTGCCTTAGTTAACAACTCTAATGTATATTTTTTTTGAGTTAAAACAATACAATCAGTGCTTCTGACAGCTTCAAGACCCATAAAAAAGGCTAAGTCCCCTAAATCTTTCATAGCAAACTCTGTCTTCAAGGAGATAATAACATTATCAATTTGCTTAAAAGAACTCCCAGTTAAAAATATATCATCCACATATAAAATTAAAATAAGAATACCATCTGAAGAAGACTTGACAAACATGGAATTGTCATAAACAGACTTCTTGAAACCATACTTGATAAGAAAAGTGATGAACCTGAAGAACCAAGCTCTAGGAGCTTGTTTAATACCATATAAACTCTTTTTAAGTTGACACACATAATGAGAATGATAATTTGGATTGAGAAACCCCTGTGGTTGTGACATATAAACATTCTCATCCAAATATCCATGTAGAAAAGCATTACTTACATCCAATTGCTTAATTGGCCAATTGTAAGTAATAACTAAACAAAGAACAACCCTTACTGTAGGAGACTTAACAACTGGACTAAAAGTCTCATTAAAATCAATCCAATCATGTTGGTTATAACCTTTAACAACCAATCTTGATTTTAATCTATCAATAGTACCATCAGATTTTTGTTTAATCCTAAACACCCATTTAGAACCTAAGATATTCATATGAGACTCAGGTGCAACATACTTCCATGTATCATTATTCATCAAAGTAGTATATTCATCTTTCATGGATACTTTCCAATCAGGATTCTTGATAGCTTCTCTAAAAGTCTTAGGCTCAGACAAAGTAGTTAACAATGTTGTATAATGTGCAGACAAAGGATGTTTTACAGACATATGAGAGACATGATCTGGATAAATTTTTGGTTTTGAAATACCTTTTTTAGACCAAGTAACCATAGTACTAGAAGGTACAGTTTCATGTGAAGAAACATAATGAGGTTCAACCGCAGAAGGAGATGAAATACAAGAAGAAGAAGAAGAAGAAGAAGAAGAAGAAGGTAAATCTAAAATAGAATTTGGAGTAGCATAATAAAACTCAGATTCTGAGAAAACAACATGCCTGGAAATATAAAGCTTTTTAGTGACAGGATTATAACACTTATAGCCCTTATGAAGAGGACTATAACCAGTAAAAATGCATTTCACTGATTTTGGTAAGAGTTTATCTGCTCTTGAATGAGCAAGATTAGGATAGCAAACAACTCCAAAAGTTTTAAGAAAAGTATAATATGGAAGAACACCAAATAAAACTTCAAAAGGAGATTTGAAAGGTAAAACTTTTGTGGGAGTTCTGTTTATTAGATAAGTAGCAGTGAGAAAAGCATCATACCAAAATTATTTTGGACAAGAAGAGTTAAACAAGAGTGTATTACCCATTTCAGTAATGTGCCTATGCTTTCTTTCTGCAAGGATATTCTGTTCTGGTGTGTTTGGATAGGATATTCTAATATTAATACCACTAGATTGTAACAAGACCTGGAATGGTCCTTTAACAAGTTCAACTGCACCATCAACTTGAAAAGCAAGAATTTTTGTTGAAAATTGAGTTTCTGTATGAGTTTTAAAATGTTGAAAACATTGACAAGCATCAGATTTTAGTTCCATTGGATAAATCCAATGAAACCTACTAAAATCATCAACAAACAAAATATAATATTTATAACCTTTGATAGAAGGAATAGTAGGTCCCCAAACATCACAATGAATAAGAGCTAAAGGTTTTTGTGCATGTGATGAAGATAGTTGAAAAGGAAGCTTTTTACTCTTAGCAAGATGACAAGGATGACACAATGTAGAAGGAAGTGAAGAGTTTAAAACAATTTGATTATCAAAATGTAGTTTTTGCAAAATTTGATTGGATGGATGACCTAGTCTAGCATGCCAGACTAAAGGAGAAGCTGCTAATGTAGCAGAAAAAGAATATTGACCTCTAGGCATATACAAAATTGGATACAAATTATTAACTACTTTACCATGAGCAAGAATAACATCAGAATATAAATCCCTAATTTCATAACCATATGGATAAAACTTGAAATAACAAGAGTTATCCTTTGTGAATTTAGCTACTGAAAGTAAGTTATGCTTCATAGCGGGGACTAGTAAAACTTGATTCATTCTGAAGTTGGTTGTGGATCTTTGAATATTTGAAGTACCAATAGAAGTAATAGATAGAGACTTACCATTACCAACTTGCACTTGATCCCTCCCTTTGTAGCTTGAAGTATTCTGCAACAAATGTTCATCTCCAGTCATGTGTGCAGTAGCACCAGAATCAAATATCCAATGAGAACCAGCTGATGTAGAAGGATTATAATAAGTACTTTCTTCATTTAAGGTAGCAAAGGCTTGTTGTTGACTTGACCCATGTTGAGCTTCATTTGCAGAGTTTGGAAAAGTTGGTGGATGATATCTGAAGTAACACATGCTAGCATAATGGCCCTTCTTACGACAAATCTGACAATCAACAGTAGAAAAATCTCTTCTACCTCCAGCATTATTACTTCCATTTCCCTGACCATAAGAACTGCCTTGATGATAACCATTTCCTTGATATGAAGTACTACCTTGATAAGAACCATTTCCTTGATATGAAGTATTCCCATTATTTCTTGAATTATATCCATGATTGGATTTAAAATTTCCATTATTTCCACTAGTTCTAGATTTGCCTCTGCCATTACCATTGAAATTATTACTTGCTCCATTTCTACCATATAAAGCAGTAGGATGTTGAGTATCATAAGTATTATTGACAGTATGTTGTTGCACTAGAAGCCATTGCTCATGATTCAATAACCTTGGTTTAAGTTCTGGAAAAGTGAAAGGAGACTCTCTATTTTGTGAAGCTATAACAAATGTATCAAACCCCATTCCTAATCCATTGAGGACATACATGACCAGATCTGCATCACAAACTTTTTCTCCAATTGATGCTAGAGAGTCAGCTATAGTCTTGACATTATGCAAGTAAACCAAGATAGTCAGATTGCCTTTCTTCATATTATGTAGTGGATTCCTAAGCATATTCTTTCTTGCCATGAATTGGCTTCTAAAACTAATTTCAAGAAATTCCCAAATTTGTCTAGCACTAGTGAGCCCTAGAACATCACCAGAAACAAAATCTGTAAAAGTTGCTTTCATACAACTAATAGCAAAACAATCAATTTTGCGCCATAAAATCCATTATGGATTGAGTTTTAAAACTCCATCAATTTCAATCTTCTTAACCGGTTCTTGAATATCACCATTCACATATCCATATAAATCAGTGGAAATCAAGATAGTTTCCATCTGATCACGCCATAACAAGAAATTATTTGGACCTAATTTGGTGGAAACAAAATTTGAGATGTTTGTGAACGGAAAAGTAAAGTCAGATGTATTACCCATTTGAGCAGCGGAATTTGAATTGGTACCCATGTATTTTCTTCTTCGATAAACAATCGTTGATGAACCAGACCTTGTTGGAGATGACATGAACTGGATTCGTAAAGATATTGATTAAAGATTATTGATGAACCAGATCTTGAATTTGTTATGAAAAATTGTTGATAAGCAAATATTGAATCATGAAAAGAAGTGTATGAAAATGTGTTTGATTCTTGTTTGTGTGTTGAAAGGATTTGTGAAAAAGATGTTTTTAGGGTTTTAATAATATTAGCTTCATATGTTTCTCATGGTATCAGACAGATTGAAATTGATGAAGCTAATATTATTAAAGAAATAGTATTTTCAGATAACTCTCTGAAAGGATATTACAAGGTATTTATGGACAATCATTAGATGTCTTAATACAGGATATTGACTTGACATGTTGACCTTACACACATTATTGACACAATACAGGATATTGACTTGACATGTTGACCTTACACACATTATTGACACACTTACATATATCTAATATCATCTACACATTGGTTTAAGAAGTTAGGGTTGGAGAAGTTTTTAGAAAATATGAATGTCCATCCTACATGGATTTAGACATGTTCCTTCACATACATTTCATTGGAGAAGCTCTAATAAAGTAAAAATATGTGACAAAACATCGATATCCCTAAGAAGGTTAACAGAAAACCAAGGCCGTCTGCACTTTTTTTTACATAAGTTAACAATATAAAGAGAGTCGCTTTCCAAAATCAGGGTTTTTCTAGTCAACCTCCCCAAAAAAATATGTGCTATCGGTGTGGCTTAATTAGGAAGTGGCAGCATGGATCTCATGCACCAAAGCATTTTTTCTAATCTATATCAGGAATACCTAAAGCATCCTGCGGAATACATTGAGAAGAATTTGATAGAAGCCGGTACTCCTAGTACCAATAATACCCAGTTGAATGTATCTAATTATCTCGTCAACCTTAAGGTGGGGATCCTACTTATTTGTATATCGGTGAGTTGCCGAGCGAAATGCTTCCTTCAAATGCCATGTATAAATTTTCTTGTGTTTTGCTTTTGTTGTTTTTGTGTGTATGTTTTTAATAATGTGTTCCACATTTTTGATGTATAGTTTAAGTGGATATTTTGTTAATATTTTTGTTAGTTATGTTCTCGACTATTTGTGTAGAAGGATATAGATTCCAGAAATAATTTATCCAATTCTAAAGTAGACGGTGAAAATGCGTTTTTGGTTGATAGTGGAATAAAAAACACAATTTTTTGACCCATAAGTATTTTATAACCTTGAGAAGGTTCAAGAATAACATGAATACCATGCCGGGTTCGAGTAGTTTGATATACGGCTCCAGAAGAGCATTTGGTTGATGTGTTTGGTTGGAGGGAATGAAACATGTTTTTTGAAAAGTATAATTTCATCCTTATCAAAAAATTTTAATATAAAGGAGAATGATTATGCTGACGTGGCAGTACCAATATAAAGGAGAATAATTATGCTGACGTGGCAGTACCAGAACAATCCTCATATTTTCGCCAATAAAAAAAACCCACGTCTAAATTAATGAAGTCAATTTTCCGAAAAGGCACGATTTCTCATGTTTTGTCCAATTTCCGAGGAGACATGATTTCCCACCTTTTTGGATTACGACTCTTCGTTTGCATAAATAATTCTCCGTCAATAGAACTACAACAAATTCCTACTCTCCGTGATTTTTTGTTCAATTATAAACTGGGTATAGAGAGGCCGTAGTAGTAAGAATTCAGTTCTTCAATGGCTACCAATAACTTTTGATGAATTGAGAGAAAGTATTGTTAAGGGGAATCTTGATACGTATTGATCTCTGTACCTTGGTGACTATTATTATAGAGGCGGAATTCAGAATAATAATAGACGAAAACTAGAAAACAGAACACAAAGTAGTAATTCGAAGAAAGATATATTCTCTAGATTATGAACAAGAAAACTTTTACAATTCTCTCTTTATTACGCTCACAATCTCTCTAAACAGTAAATATTATTTAACTGTTTTGCTAAGCTTGATTTTACAATAATTAATTGCCTCACAAACTTATCTCTAGGTGATTTGTCTCACAAATCTCCCTCTTTGATCTAGGTGAGTCTGTATCACAAACCACACTCTAGATGTCTTAGCTATGAGCTAAACATCTCTATTTATAGGTTTAACAGTTTCCCAAACCTTGTAGGAATTTATTTCCTTATCTAGGAGTAATTCCTTTTCCAGGTATATTTCCTTTTCTAGGAATAATTCCTTTTCTATGTATATTTCCTTATCTAGGAATAATTCCTTTTCTAGGTATATTACCTTGTCTAGGAATAATTCCTTTTCTAAGTATATATTTCCTTATCTAGAAATATTACCTTGTCTATGAAACATTCTTTTTCTAGGTATATTTCTTTATCTAGGAATATTACCTTGTCTTGGAATATTTCCTTATCTAAGAATACCGCCTAAAAATCAATATTCCTTCCCAAAATTACAATTATATCCTCAATCTTTTTGAGGATCACTAGTTCCGGGAGATGAACATACACATGTATCATGCGCCCCCACTCAAGAACTTGAACTCCTGTGAAAGTTAGATTTGGAGGTTAGGGAACTCGAGGGTTCCTTTCACATTCTTTGAACCATCTCTCCTTCTCGGAAACTTGACCTCGACATCTAATTTGAAAAGCGTCCATATCTCTTCGTCTTGTCTTAGTCACTCTTCGTTCCATGATGCAATCTTCTTTGAGCGGTTCTTCTTCTTCTTCAAAAACACCAGATGGAGACGTAGTCTTTTTCTTCGCCTTCCACTTGGGTGTATGAGAATGAATACCTTCGGTCGATTCCTTAAGGGTAACTTGAACCGACTGCATGTCTGTTTGTAGCTCAGCCACCTTTTCTTCCATAGTTTGTGGTTCGCTATGCTTATGATCATTAACTGACTTTCCCATCTTTTATTACCTTGTACTCCTAACGTCTTCTAGCTTATCGAGCACCTCACCAAGTTTTACGTAGAGAGACCTAGTGAAAACCATAAACCACAAGAATCTTCCCTAAAAAGAACGAACCTTGCTCTGATACCAACTTGATACGTATTGATCTCTGTACCTTGGTAGCTATTACTATAAAGGCGGAATTCAGAATAATAATAGACGAGAAACTTAGAAAACGGAACACAAGTAGTAATTCGAAGAAAGATATATTCTCTAGATTATGAACAAGAAAACTTTTACAATTCTCTCTTTGTTACGCTCACAATCTCTCTAAACAGTGAATATTATTTATCTGTTTTGCTAAGCTTGCTTTTACAATAATTAATTGCATCACAAACTTATCTCTAGGTGATTTGTCTCACAAATCTCCCTCTTTGATCTAGGTGAGTTTGTATCACAAACCACACTCTAGATGTCTTAGCTATGAGCTAAACATCTCTATTTATAGGTTTAACAGTTTCCCAAACCTTGTAGGAATTTATTTCCTTATCTAGGAGTAATTCCTTTTCTAGGTATATTTCCTTTTCTAGGAATAATTCCTTTTCTAGGTATATTACCTTGTCTAGGAATATTCCTTATCTAGGAATAATTCCTTTACTAAGTATATATTTCCTTATCTAGAAATATTACCTTGTCTAGGAAACATTCTTTTTCTAGGTATATTTCTTTATCTAGTAATATTACCTTGTCTTGGAATATTTCCTTATCTAAGAATACTGCCTAAAAATCAGTATTCCTTCCCAAAATTACAATTATATCCTCAATCTGTTTTTGAGGATCACTAGTTCCCGGGGAGTTGAAGATACACATGTATCAAATCTGGTACGACAGTTAAGGAGAAAGTGGTATTCAATGGAATCAAAAGTGCAATGTCACTAAGATATAACATAAGATACTGTATGCCAGAAGATCACAAAGATAGGCGACACTGTATGCCAGAAGATCACCATCGCAGAACTTGATTCTGATCTGCCATCTCGCACCTTTAAGTTTATTACAACCCTTATTGAATAATATTTACAGATCCAAATTCTTTTGTTTATGTTGATTTCAATTAGAAATAGCAAGGCGAAAGAGATCAACAAATGCAGGTGACAGGATAAGCTTTTGTTATCGCCTTCAGTATATTAATTGTATCAAATGACATTGATGTTGTGGAGAGATATGAGAAAATATGACTTGATGATGTAGAAAAATTTGGGAATCATGCGAAAATGTTCTAGAATTCAATTTTTAGTTTTGTACATTGATAGAATCGCTTATGTTCAATTACTTAAAGAGGAGGCAATTCCAGTTCCCGATCAACCTGCTATTACTAAAGAGAATGTTAGCATATCCAAACAATGGTGTTCTTTATATCAAGGTATACGCACTGCAGTATTTACACTTGAATAATGTGTGTCCGTAAACTAATCATGGGTTCGGATGATTGATGTTATATTTGAATATCTTGGTTGCAGATCGTTGACCCGTTACTGGCATCATATGGTGTCGTGGAGCCAATTTTTGCGGCTATTAATATGCAGCAAGGAGTTTTCGTGTTTTGATTGAGATAGGAACTAATGATCCAGTAACCAGTATTTTGTTAAGAAGATGACGAAATCCAAATGAGGAGACAAGATATCAGCCACGTAAGACATTGACACACTGTACTTAGGAAGGGAATAAGAAAAGAATAACATCTCCTAATGGAGATTTTGGACTTGGTACTCAATTTCTCTACCTTTGAAGAACATGGTGGTACTAATGGTTTATCAAAGATCGGGTAAACACGATTTTCAATTATTTAACCAATATTGTGACAAGCAAAATCAAAATTGGCTAACATATGTTAGAGATATGATAATAATTGAAGTTTATGAGGTTTTACTAAAGTTAAATGTTTTTTTTTTAATCAGATAATTAAGCTAAATATTGTGTATCAGATGAACCTAGCAATAATAAAATATCAACATGATTAGGTGCAATTATTCTCAGCAGGTCGTAAGTAGGATTGTTGACGTATCGGCACCACACTCATCCTAAAAAAATCTGAAAAATTAACGTCACTTGGCAAAGATCTAAACAAAAAAACCTATAAAAAGTTATGACTGCTGGGTCAGAGAAAGTCTCCAAATTCCAAATCCAAGAGTTACGATTATTGGACCAAAAAATGGTATGTGTCTTTTCTCAACAACATAGGACCCATTTAGTAAATGAATATCTGTATTATTAGAGAATAACCATTCAAGTTACACCTTCCTCAAGAAAGCAGCCATAGCTAACGACCAAATGATGAAGGATGCGTCTCCAGACATGAGACATCCAACTAGGATCTGAAGCTTTCCTATCTGCTCAAAATGCTACAGTCAAGCACGCTCACAAAAGTGTTACTATACCAAAAGATTTGACCTGACAGAACAGATCTTAAGGATCGACTAACAGCTTTCATAAAAACAAAATTAACCAAGACCATGGGGAGTATAATCGGGGGAAAGAGAGGGTATACATAACAAAAGGACACTGGGATACAATATACAGAGATAAAGGAAAGCACAACCTCAGTCGTTAATGAAGAGATAACGTGAAATGGTATGTGATCTTAGTGCTACTAGGTATATTTCTGAGATTATTGTGGTAGAGAAACTGCTAGAGAATATTAACTAAAAATGAAACGAAAATGCTTTCTTAATTACTGGAAAAAGATTATTCCATCAATTATTTTAGAAACATGATTCGCAATTTTAGTTTGCAGTGATCTTATATCTATTATGTATCTAATGAATCTGATTGTTCAATGGCTAATGAATATGTGGTTTATATCATCCAGTCAGAAAGGTGCCAAATTAAGTCAAGGAGAGAAAAACAGTCATGGAAAAAGAAAAAAAGAACTAGATTTCGCTGGGTGCATGCACTTGAGAACAAAATTCGCAAGACCAGCATATTTATTCTTTTGATCCTCTGCCAGCATATTTCATCTTCGGAAAGACTATTGTTTGGGTCAAGGTGTAAACTGTGTTTCCTTCAAAGGTGTGCAGCTGCACACCGTATGGTCGTTAGCTATGGCGACGAAATACTAATAAATTGATTCACACAATCTGTTCGAAACAATTCATATTTCATTTGGCTGATGTTAGTTGACGGAAATTTTATATGGTCTCTTAAAATTGTTCGCTGAGTCACAGTACCAATATTAAAGAGCCTTGCAATTGAGTGTTGATTTCATTCCAGAGCAAAGTAATATTTGGGGGTTGAATCACCTCGGAGCCTCATACATTGATGCCCAAGTATAGATTGTTGGGCAAAGAGCGGAAACAATAAAAGTGGGCATTCGTCGACTTTTCGTTAGCAAAACGTGCTCTTCATAAGTGGTCATTGACGTAATATTTTATGTCAACCATTATCTACAATAAATTCTATGCATAAATGGTCAACCATTATGAATTAAACTTATCACTTCTTCCTTTGGGTCAGTTAATAAACTAGCTAGCCCGTCCATTTGGACGGGTTTACAGCGCTTGTATTTGCTAAATGGGAATAAATGGTGGTTAGGCCTATTTCTATGCACATGTCAAACATTTGATTTTCTCACTTTAGCACCCATTATGGGTATGCCAAAGTGCCAAACATATTTGCCTATATGTCAAGTATAACATATAGGTATAGGTATACACGGAACTTTCAATGAGCGATAGAGTGTTCATCGCTAGATGGTCACAATATTGCTTGTTGGTCATTCCAACAGCGGCAGGTCACTATGTCGCCGCCGACTTGATCATCGCTCAAGAAGTTCCTCATCCAACGACTACAATTTTCCCTCTCTATAAATATTTAAAACTCATTTCAACTCACACCAGAATTTCTAAATCTCTCTTGATTTTCTCAATCTCTCAATTGAAAAAGCGGGGGTCTAACAACCACACCCAATATTTTGCTTAGCAATCTGTATGGACAAACTCCAATATACTTTTAAGACAATCTACTAGACAGTCAGACTCAATCTTAATAAAAGTATATCAAAGAGTTATATCTCACTTTCTCGATTCAATACTTACTCAAGCAAATAGAAAGTGAGTCTAATTGAATACAAGAGAAACTACTTGAGCAGTACCAAAGACCAATGTTCAAGGATCAATCAATTTCAATCAACAACCAAAGGTTGGATTTCCCAATTGATCGATTCAACGACAACTGTGATATTTCAATTATATAACAAAATATAATGCGAAAAAGAAATAAATACGGATACACGAAGTTTTGTTAACGAGGAAACCGCAAATGTGAGTAAAAATCCACGGGACCTAGTCCAAGATTGAACACACACTTTGTGTTAAGATGCTACGAGACTAACTAGCCTACTACAAACTAACTTCGGTTTGACCGTAGTTGAACCCCAATCAATCTCACAATGATCCAAGGTACAGTTATGCTCCTTATGTCTCTGATCCCAGCAGGATAATACCCACTTGATTCCCTTAGCTGATCTCACCCACAACTAAGAGTTACTACGACTCAAAGTCGGAGATTTTAATAAACAAATCTGTATCACACATAAAATTCTACGGTAATAGATAAATCTGTCTCCCACAGAAATACCTACGATTTTGTTCCGTCTTTTGATAAATCAAGGTGAACAGAACCAATTGATAACCCGGACTTATAATCCCGAAGAACAGCCTAGAATTATCAATCACCTCACAATAATCTTAATCTATTAGCGAGAGAAGATATTGCAGAATCACAAACGATGAGACGAAGGTGTTTGTGACTTATTTTATATCTTTCCTATCGGAGAAATCAATCTCAATCCAATCTTACGATTGTACTCAAATACGATAGAAACAAAGAAGATCTCGATCACGCAACTACATAGAAAATAGTTGGGTCTGGCTTCAAAATCCCAATGAAGTCTTCAACTCGTTAACCTACAGGGTCTCGAGAAGGAACCTAAGGTTAAAAGAGAATCAACTCTAGCTAATACAACTAGTATCACACAGAAGGTGTGGGGATTAGGTTTCCCAATTGCTAGAGTTCTCCTTTATATAGACTTTAAAATCAGGGTTTGCAATCTAAGTTACCTTGGTAACAAAGCATTCAATATTCACCGTTAGATGAAAACTTGATTAGATTCAAGTTAATATCTTTCATTCGTTAGATCGAACTTAGCTTGTTACACACAAATGAAATGCACGTTTATTTAGGTTTGTGTAGCCATACCCAAACATGTACACTTTGTTGGTTCAACAGTAGTTAACCAAATGGTTATCCATATGAGCACTTCCATATCAACCATATTCTTCTTTACCACAACTAGTTCAAATGACTCAAATGAACTAGTTAGAGAGTTGTTCAATTGCTTAGATCTTATAGAAGTATACAAGACACAATCGAAGCAAAAAAGATTTGATTCTCTCGAATCAATTCATGAACTTTATTGCCACGGTTTGCAATTATGCATTCCTTAGTTTATATAAGTTTAAGTTCACGAATAATCGTTTTAGAAAATAACCAACCTAAGTACGCGGACTGGTACGTGGACTTAAGTACTTAATGAGTTTGTTTTCAATTCACAAACTCCAAGATTTTCACTTAACGTGAACTTCCGATGGTGCGTACATTTCACGAGTGGCTTTAGTTCCTCAGGTTTTCTGAGAAGAAAGTACGCATACTTTGGTTCAAGGAATAAGGACTTACACACATATGTGTTACCACACAATGTTTATATCCTTCCAAGGTTATATATTCTAAACTCTCATTTCAATCATTGAAACATTCTTAGAGGACGTTATATGATTGTTATTCACAAACCATTTTTTGTCAAAGCCATTTTCAAGTAATTGAAACTTAATATGACTTTCGTCATTAGTAAAGAAGCGAAAGCTTACCAACACATATTTCGAGAAATGGATACGCGAGATAAACTCGGCTCGAAATAGCAAATGTGTATAATCAAAGTCTATATACCAATACGACTTTCATCTCAAGATAGGTGATAGAGTAGATAGACTTTTGAGTGAT